>JAXGGA010000917.1:0-179641 GCA_038373865.1 Uloborus plumipes
GCCTTGCGACGAGTATTTCCCGATAGATTATGCCATCAAATTACTGAAGTACAACCATTCCTCCATGCTTTTTTTCTTATTCAAAAGGATGTGTTACTCTTCTGTTTTAAGAAGTTTCTTCAAGTACTGTCAAGTTTAAGTATCATTTGCATCTTTACATTGCAAAATTTCAACAAGTCCGCCAATGTTGTTAAGCTTAGTTTAGCTTTCTAAATGACTATATTGACTTTTTAAGAATTGGACATCTGTGTTTTCCAACTCTACAGAACATAGTTTTTTATAATTTTAAAGGAAAATGAACTTTTTTTTATTGAATAGACTTTCTGAAAATTGAATAACTTTATCAGAAGATAACTTTGCTTGATTTAGACTTTTTAAAATCTTTCATGCCTATTTTCAACAACGCTTTATAGATTTTTTACATCCAAAACACCACGGGGAGACGAAATATACATCTAGGCAGCAGTGGCGTAGCAAGGTCTGATGGCACCCGGGGCGGAGCTCAATTTGTCACCCCCCTCAATATTTCAAGCAAAATAACAAATTAAAGATTTTTTTTTGTTACTTTTTTTAATTTTTATTTATTAGGTAAGAAAAATATCATACGCCTGTAAAAGTGTTTATGGGTCATTTTCAAAATTTGCTTAAATTTGCTGTCCGAAGGTTAAAAAGACGATTTTGAAGCAAAACTTATATTTTAAATTTAATGCGAACAATTATTTTCTGCAAGAAATACCTCCGAAAAAAATCTATCACTCAAAAAATTACTGAAATTTATTTATTTATTTTTACATACCGTAAAGTCGGGTTACTTGGACCCACAAGATGGTTACTTGAGCCTACATTAAAATGATAAAATCTGGATTTGGTACTAGCGTTTGTAGAGTGCTTCTACCTCACGGAGAAACGAGGAACTACGTACAAGTCTTCAACCAGTGAGTACCAAACCTAGATTTTATCATTTTACTGTAATGGGCTCAAGTATCCCCCTAGGGTCCAAGTACCCCGACTTTACGGTAAGTCTTTAAAGGGTCTGGGTCATAATCCCGACAGTCAAAATCCCGACAACCGAAGTCCCGACAAGCCAGAATCCCGACACTGTCAAAATCCCGAAAAGCCAGAATCTCGACAGGGCAAAAATCCCGGAAACCCAAAATCCCGACAGGGCCGAAATCCCGACACGACCAGAATCCCGACACGGCCAGAATCCCGACACGGTTGACATGCCGACACGGCCAGAATCCCGACACGGCCAGAATCCCGACACGACCAGAATCCCGACACGGCTGAAATCCCGTCAGGGACGAAATCCCGACACGGCCAGAATCCCGACACGGCCAGAATCCCGACACGGCCAGAATCCCAACAAGGCCAAAATCCCGACACAGCCAGAATCTCTAGTGGGTCGAATTCCCTACAGAATCTAAATACAATCACTCATAGAACATATACTAATTAACATATTCTATTAGTTACATATACTAATTAATAGTTTTGCTGATCACAAACTCATTTCATATTTTTTGGGAAAGGGGGGGGGGTCAAAAGGTATGAAGTTTGAAAATTGAATTTTCGCAACCTGGAGTTTAATGTTAAACTATTATATTTTATCATTTATATTCATGAAGAAAATGAACTACACTATAAATATCGAATGTTGTTCTCACAGTATAATACAGCTAATTTCATTGTAATAAACTGCAAAAATTTCTACTTTTACAGTACTAAACTAAAATTGCTAATTTTGCAGTTTATTACCATGCATTTTAGTTTTAAACTGGAACCTCTGCTGCCAGTATTATACTCTTGTTTATACAGTATAATACAGCAAAATTTTACAGCAATAAACTGCAAATGAGAATTATACGGGAATGACATGGTTTTCAAGGATGCTTACTAGCAATTTTTCGAAATTGAGGGCCAAAAAACAATTTTAAACAATGTTCAATGACGTCAGGAGGTTCGGGGCTATCCCTCCCCCCCAAAAAAACGTGACATTTAAGTCCTAAAAACATTATTTTAGGCTTAATTGACGATCTGTGAACGGCGGTGGGA
Source organism: Uloborus plumipes (assembly GCA_038373865.1). Taxonomy (NCBI): domain Eukaryota; kingdom Metazoa; phylum Arthropoda; class Arachnida; order Araneae; family Uloboridae; genus Uloborus; species Uloborus plumipes. The sequence goes on from JAXGGA010000917.1 coordinate 2,056, forward strand.
GGGGGGTGCAAAGTTTCTCTTTTTACATTTTATTCACAGGAAAATCCACTTTCTTCCACGAGGTTTAAGGGTGAATGATCCAGGAAAGTAGCACTACGACTTACACGGGGATTTTTTTTTAAATAGTTCAATGGGGAGGGGGAGGGGTGCACTTACAAATGTTGTGGGGGACGCACCTAAGTCTGTTTGCTGCTGCCCGTTGTTATTTTTCAAAGTTCACATTTTTTCAATAATCTGAGGAAAAGTTTGAAATGCTCGTTTTTCATATTTTTTAGTGATAGCTATTATCTTTACTTATGAAGTAAAGGTTTAAGGTATGTGCGTAGCTCGTACTTTATCATTCGCATATTCGCAATTTCATTCGGTAAAGAGAATTTCCCCCTCCTGAAAATGTAAGTTCACGGCGCGCCTGTTCATATACTCATTGTATACACTGCAAAAAATGAACTGTTGTTTTTACAGAATAATACTGGCAGCTGAGGTTCCAATTTAAAATGCACAGTAATAAACTGTAAAACTATTAATTTTACAGTTTCTTACTGTAAAGTTAGAAATTTTGCAGTTTATTGCTGTAAAATTTTGCTGTATTATACTGTATAAACAAGAGTATAATACTGGCAGCAGAGGTTCCAGTTTAAAACTAAAATGCACGGTAATAAACTGCAAAATTAGCAATTTTAGTTTAGTACTGTAAAAGTAGAAATTTTACAGTTTATTACTGTTAAATGACAAATTTTTGCAGTTTATTACTATAAAATTAGCTGTATTACACTGTGAGAACAACATTCGATTTTTACAGTGTAGTTCATTTTCTTCATGAATATATGTGATAAAATACAGGGTGTCCACTCCTATCGTGGACCAATAGCTAATTTCTAAACCGTTAGAGATAAGCATATAGTTCATTTAGGAAAAAATCTCCTAATTACGAAAGGAATTTTGGGTCTATTCAATGTTTTTCAAAAAATCAAATTTTGAAAGAGTTACGAAATTTAAATTTTTATACAGCCCCCCAGTCCTATCAATCATATTTAGTAAAACATTCTTGACACTGTAACGTTTAAAACTAAAAAAAAATCACTGTTCTACGACAAAAATTGACCGAGTTATGACGTTTTGAAAAATCAAGATTTTGCATTATTTCATGACGTCATCGAGAGATCGCTTAAAGGACCGTATGCGAAACCCTTCAAAATCTTGATTTTTCAAAACGTCATAACTCGGTCAATTTTTGTCGTAGAACAGTGATTTTTTTTTAGTTTTAAACGTTACAGTGTCAAGAATGTTTTACTAAATATGATTGATAGGACTGGGGGGTTGTATAAAAATTTAAATTTCGTAACTCTTTCAAAATTTGATTTTTTGAAAAACATTGAATAGACCGAAAATTCCTTTCGCAATTTGGAGATTTTTTCCTAAATGAACTATATGCTTATCTCTAACGGTTTAGAAATTAGCTATTGGTCCACGATAGAAGTGGACACCCTGTATAATAGTTTAACATTAAACTCCAGGTTGCGAAAATTCAATTTTCAAACTTCATACCCTTTTGACCCCCACCCCCTTCCCCCAAAAATATGAAATGAGTTTGTGATCAGCAAAACTATTAATTAGTATATGTAACTAATAGTATATGTTAATTAGTATATGTTCTATGAGTGATTGTATTTAGATTCTGTAGGGAATTCGACTCACTCGAGATTCTGGCTGTGTCGGGATTTTGGCCTTGTTGGGATTCTGGCCGTGTCGGGATTTTGGCCCTGTTGGGATTCTGGCCGTGTCGGGATTTCGTCCCTATCGGGATTCTGGCCGTGTCGGGATTTCGACCGTGTCGGGATTCTGGCCGTGTCGGGATTTCGGCCGTGTCGGGATTTTGGCCGTGTCGGGATTTTGGCCGTGTCGGGATTTTGGCCGTGTCGGAATTCTGGCCGTATCGGGATTTCGTCCCTGTCGGGATTCTGGCCGTGTCGTGATTTCGTCCCAGTCGGGATTCTGGCCGTGTCGGGATTTCGGCCGTGTCGGGATTTTGACGGTGTCGGGATTTTGACGGTGTCGGGATTCTGTCGTGTCGGTATTTTGACCCTGTCGGGATTCTGGAATGTCGGGAAAGACTCTAAGAACGGGGGGACTCTAAGAAAGCGCATATTGCTGTTCAATTTAAAAATTCGACTACCTAGCCATAATTTGACATTTTGGTTGAAATGTCAAGTCCGTTACTGGTCAAATCCGTTACCAAATGTCAAGTCCGTTAACATACAGTTTTTGATCAATATTTAAATGATCAAAAACATCGTTTTAAGTTTCAGGGACGCAAATAATTTCAAATGAAGTTGGTTCTAGGCGCTATGATATAGTGTAAAAGTGAGATTTCATATTGATTTTGCATGGTTACGGACGACAATTTTCCTTGCAACTTAAAGTCTTACAACAGCATTTGAATACTTAATTATGCATCAAAATGTACAACCAATTACTTTTTCACACACCTTAAATATGTGACAAAACATCTGTTAGTGATTCTAAAAGAAAATTGCAAGTTAAAAAAATTACTTAAAAATTCTGAAATGTAAGCATATGGTGAAAATGACCCTTATATGAACAAAAACCATCCACTGAAATTTTTCTAACGCAACATTTCTCGTGCAAGAAGAGAAAAAAACGAGACAATTAGGTAAATCGCTCCTTCGTCCCCGAAATACACACGAGAAATTGAAAAAACATTGTTGCATTTTGATTTGTTGTACGTACAAAAACACGCAGTGCGAAAACACGCTGGGCTGCGGAGTCGGCGAAAGAATACCCGACTCTTTTACGAACATAAATATAGTGCCACTTCCATTTTAAATCAGGCAGGTATAGCACAGAACAGTGGCGCAAACAGAAAATATTTATTTGGGGGGGGGGGGGTCCCTCGGAAATTTTTTGAAATATTAGTCCTGAAAGCGCAGTTTCAAACGGTCTTCTTGTTAAGGAGGGGGTCATTAGTCTTTTTTTTTTTTTGCATAAATAAGGGGTGTGAGGGACAAATTTTTGGAAATATATCCCCAAAACACTAGTTTAGCCTGCTTTTTGTCCTTTAAGAGGAGGGGGGTTATGCCTCCCCTCTGGAACTGTGCCTGCTCTGGTGATGTTTGGGGAAAGGAAAGGACTTCGATGAAAAATTTTTGAAATTGGAATCGCGAGTATAGGCGCGATAATTAAGTTTCAAAGACCCAACTATAGACGAACTTTGATGATGTTGCGGAAAGAGGGGCTCTCTGCTGGAAACATTTCGAAATAGAAATCTCAAAAAAAAAAAAAAAAAAGTGTTTTAGCTATAATCAGTGATGTTAGGGGGTGCTTAAATTTTTCCAAACCTTTTCAGATTTCTGACGATAGTAATCACCCAAAATATAAAGAGGACTGCTTGCTAAGCGTATCATCCAATTATCGTTTTAATCACATAATTTTTGACGATCTTGGATGATATTAGAGAGAAGAGGGTTGGGACCCTTGTCCGAAAATTTTCCAAGTCTTACAAACACGGTTGTAGACCATATTTAGTAGCATTAGGGGGAAAGGGCTCGGAAATTTTTAGCACTTGAAGCTTGAAAAAGCAGCTCTAAAAAAATGTCGATGTTATTAGAAACAATGGCAGATCTAGCTTCTGGTTTGGGGCGGGGGGGGGTCTGCGAGATTAACTACTGTAATTTTTTTGAAAAATCAGTTTTATAGTTTTTGGGGATATTAGAGGGAAGAAAGATGCGGTGAACTTTGAGACAACTTAGAAGCTGAAGTCTTATAAATGTGATTGTCGTTCATGTTTATAGTCAGAGTAAGGGTTGAGGCTCAGGGACCCCAAATCAATTTTTTGAAAAATGGATCCATATCTATCCCCACTTCTACAATTTTTCATAATTGAAGTTTCAAAAATGGTATATTTGACGAATTTTTTATTTCATACCCCACGGTATTAAGAGGGATTCAAAGGCACTGCCCCTTAATTTTTATTGAAATTTTAGTTTTCAAAACTAAAATTTTAATGAGCTTTGACTTCGTAGAGAAGGGGGTCGGGAGTTTTTGCACGAATCCTAAACCCGTAATAATTTAAATTAAAAAAACTAATTAATGAATAATTTATAGATTTAAAAAAATCAGTAAATAATTTAAATAAAAAAATATATGAATGAATAGTTGAAACAAATGAATAAATTAGTTTAATCCCCCCCCCAAAAAATTGATGGAGAAACTTGCACCATAATCCCCTCCTCCCTGTGGGCACTCCTGGCAGTGGCGTAACTATGGAGGGTGTTTTGGGGACAAATCCCCCCCCCCCGAAACGTTGGTCCAAAAATGCAAAAATGAGATGAAAAAATATAAAAAATCCTAGAATGAAAAAATACGATTCTCCTGTGGTGTTACAGACTTCATTGCCACTCCCCTCCCCTTCACAGAACCATTAAGGATCGTCTTTTTTAGGAAATAAACGCCAAAAAATTCCGGGGGTAGGCCTCCAAACCACCCATTGTCATCGAAATTCGTCTGAAATTACGTTTTTGGAGCTTAAATTTCGAGAAAGTCGCTTGAAAGAATTTCTGTATCCTATCATTTTCTTTCACATTATTAAACATGGCCGACACTGACCTCTCCTGGAGCATCACCAAGATAGTCTAGAGTAGAGTTTTTAGAGGTACAATTTCTGAAAATTTCGGGGGGCGGACCCCCGGACCCCCCTTCCCTTTTTCTGCAGAAATATTTCTTAAGACTACAGCATAATTCTAGTGTCAGAGGTTGTTACTCTTTGAAAAGCTGTCCGGTAAGTACGCATTTTCAAGTGCGTACTATATATATATATATATATATATATATATATATATATATATATATATATATATATATATATATATATATATATATATATATATATATATATATATATACACTGAAGTGACAAAAGTCATGGGATAGCAATATGCAAATTTTCAGATGGCAGTAGCATCGCATAGAACAGGTATAAATGCGCAGTGCTTTTACAGAGCTTTCATTTCTGTTCAAGTTATTCATGTGAAGAGGTTTTAACGTGATGATGACCGCACGACGTGAATTAACAGACTTTGAACGCGGAATGTTAGTTGGAGCTAGACGCATGGGTCATGCCATTTCGGAAATCGTTAGAGAATTCAACATTCCCAGATCCACTGTGTCAAGAGTGTGCCGAGAGTATGAAATTTCAGGCATAACATCCCACCATGGACAGCGCAGTGGTCGACCGCCTGCACTTAAAGATCGAGACCGGCGACGTCTGCAAAGAGTCGTAAATTCTAACAGACAAGCAACACTGCGTCAAATCACCGTAGAAATCAATGTGGGACGTACAATGGACGTGTCTGCTAGAACTGTGCGGAGAAATTTGGATTTCTTGGGCTATTCCAGCAGAAGACCGACTCGAGTGCCTTTACTGACAGAACGACATCGCTTGCAGCGACTCTCGTGGGCACGTGAGCATATCGGTTGGTCCCTAGATGAATGGAAAACCGTGGCCTGGTCCGATGAGTCACGATTTCAGCTGGTAAGAGCCGATGGTAGGGTTCGAGTGTGGCGCAGACCCCACGAAGCCATGGACCCAAACTGTCAGCAAGGCACTGTTCAAGCTGGTGGTGGCTCCGTAATGGTGTGGGCTGTTTTTTCATGGCATGGACTTGGTCCTCTAGTGCGACTGGACCGAACATTGACTGGAAATGCTTATGTGCAGCTACTTGGAGATCACTTGCAGCCATTCATGGACTTCATGTACCCAAACAACGATGGGATTTTTATGGATGACAATGCGCCATGTCACCGGGCCACAACTGTTCGCAATTGGTTTGAAGAAAATTCTGGACAATTCCAACGAATGATTTGGCCACCTAGATCGCCCGACATGAATCCCATTGAGCATTTATGGGACACCATCGAGAGGTCTGTTCGTGCCCAAAATCCTGCCCCATCAACGCTTTCACAATTATGGACGTCTATCGAGACAGCATGGCTCAATATTCCAGCAGAAGACTTCCAACGACTTGTTGAGTCCATGCCACGTCGAGTTGTTGCACTTCGCCGGGCAAAAGGAGGGCCGACACGATATTAAGAGGTATCCCATGACTTTTGTCACTTCAGTGTATATATATATATATATATATATATATATATATATATATATATATATATATATATATATATATATATATATATATACACACACATACATACATAAAAAGTGTGGGAAAAAGGGGTTGCCCCCTCCCCCACCGCCGTTTTTTTAATCTCGTGACAACTTTGAATATAACCCCCCCCCCTGAAACCAACGAGCAGTTACGCCACTGACTCCTGGCACCAGCCGCCTATGAACATTGTAATTTCAGTTTCAGAAGGCTTTCTACGGGAGCCCTAAACCCCTGACGTCATCAAAGACAGCCTTAAATAATTTCAATTCTGGGAAAAAAATTAAAAGAAAAAAAACGAAATGAGCTCAAACCCTTTTCCCTCTCTCTATGACCACAGAAAAATTGACCCATCTCCGAAAGATCTGATACTAAAGCTTCCTTTTCCAATAATTTTATGTTGTAAAATTTTAAAAAGTGTGCTGGGGGGGGGGGGGTGCTTAAGCCTGATCATATCAGCCCCCTCAAAAATTCTAACATATATACACCATTGTCATAATATGACAGTAAATTAAAATGTTTTCTAAACCATTTAACAATATGCTTCCTATTTATTCACATGTATTTTAAAACGAAAAACACATGCATTTGAATTAAATATTAAATTTAAAGTAAACAGCAATCATTTCTTTCCGTGTTACCTTTTTGATGAAGGAAATGACAACTAAGGAGGAAGATCCACGTCCCAAAGTCCCGACCGAGGAAAATTTCTTTTAAAAAAACGTCTTTCTTCCGCAAACTGTACTTTCTACTTTTCTGAAGCCTTCAAGCTCCTGCCAAAAATCATCACTCTCCGGACCGACACTTACACTGACTACCATCTGACTTACAGTGAAACCATCTGACTACGCACAATCCTACAATGGTCATTGGCGACGTTACTCGTATTCCCGGGGTAAGGACATATCCCGAGGTTCTAAAGGAGACAGTCAGCCCCCCTCCCCCCCCCGGGGGATGTCTTTGCCTTTTTTCACCCAGTCGTCCGGTCTTTTTTGAGTAGTATAGGGAAAAAAGAGGCAAACGGCTATCGCAGTTTTCGTCGTTTGAAAATAAGACTGCAAAATTACTTTCGTAATTTATCCTATAACGAACAACATTTTTTCCCCGACGGAAAAAAATCCCGGCTAGGGGTTCAGCAGCTTCCGAAGGTGGGGGGGGGGGGGGGGGCTATTGCCTTTTTGCTGGAGCCACCCTCCATAAACACAAATGTATATTGCACGGGGAAAAAACCACGAAAGTGATAAGAGAAAAGAACTAAAAATCATAGCTCGTATTTCAATTTTAGAAAATTTTATCTCTCAGTTATTTTGTTTTTTTTTTTTGAGCTATCATTGGTTCCTCACAGCACCCCTCATCTGTCGCTGAAGCCCCCCTATGTGCCACAGCACCCAGTTTCGGAACCTCTACCAAACGTGATAATTTTCCTCCAGTAAAAGATGCAAAATTTCTAACCAAAATAATGGTTGCTTTCTTGTATACGGTAAAAGACAGTGCCCCCTTCCCTCCCCATACTTCATTAAGCTCACGTCATATTATTCAAGCACATATTTATGCAATAAACGCATTAGAGTTCCAGGAACCCATGCTAATTTAAAAAATGTGGGGTTTTTTCGGGGGGAGGTTACACAAAAATTCAAATTCCAGCACGGGCATTTTTTGTCACCCCCTCCATAGCTGGCACCCGGGGCGGGCCGCCCCCCTCGCCCCCACCTTCCTACGCCACTGCTAGGCAGAACAACGTCTGCCGGGTTCTGCTAGTACATTTTAAAAACAATAATTTGAAGTTCAACAAATTCCTCATTGAAAAATTACTGTGAAAAAATGAATGATCATGTAAGTGTTAAACAACCAACTAAAAAAAGAAAGCTTCAAACATTGCAAAATTTTTTATTCTATGATCAATTATAAAATGATTTTTTTATTCTTAAAATTTATCTAGATCATTGAAGTTTCTAAAGTCTTAAAAAAAATAAATAATAATAATCTGGGTTTTATTTTAAATCTATTTTTACAAACTGAAATTAATGGTGTTCACATAACTTCTTTGCTTTCTTTGTGTTTGTTTCTTTCATTTGACAATACGTAATATATTTAAAGTTCTTGTTTTTATGGAAATACTATTTTTATGAAAAACTAATTTTAATTTAACGCATAATCTGAATTTCTCATGAATTTTGACTTTGCTGAAACAGAAATGAAATGGATCAAAACATTTATAGCTGATTATATTATACACTGCTCAAAACAATTAGGGGAGCACATGGTTTTAACAAAATTACGCAAAAATGTATACCAACAAGTAACATAAAATGAATCGTTCTTAATTTAAAGCCTACCAGGAAACGGAATAAGAGAATTTTGTGAACAAATTAAAGTTAATGACGCCAAAAACCAAGAAAAGGAGATAAGTGCAGAAATCGGCATGTTTCAGAAACGTCCGTTTTATTGCCGCAACTGTGAAATTCGATTACGCAGTAGTTTATTTACATTTTTATTTTGGAGACAAGGTTACTTGAGAATGTCTCAACAACGTGATTTACCGGAATCCATGCCATGGCGTGTTATAGGCAGGCTGGAATCCAAGCAATCACAACGTAGTGTCGCGGATTGTGTTGGAGTCGGCAGAAGTGTTGCAAGGCTGTGGAATCGATTCCAAGTAACAGGAAATGTTAGACCTCGATCAGGACAAGGTCGGCCATGCGCCACTACAGCAACTGATGACCGGTATATATGGTTAACAACCCGTCAAAACAGAATGGAGAATGCTACGCATCTACAAAGGCAGTTGCTCTTGGCAATAGGACGGAGGGTGTCCTGGTGTCCAACCAAACAGTACGTAATGGGCTTCACGAGGGAGGGTTCTATGCACGTAAGCCAATGGGTCTGTATTTCGTTGACCCCACGCCACTGTGTGGCCCGAAGAAGACGGGCTGTGAATATCGAGATTGGGAGCAACATGATTGGAGCCAAGTGCTGCTTACTGTAGAGCCTCAATTCAGTCTGGAGACTGACACCGGACGTGTTTTGGTATGGAGGGACAGGGGCTCTCGAAATAACCCCGCATTCGTTCGTGAAAAGTCACAATACAGACGAGCTGGTTGGATGGTATGGGGTGGAATAAGCATAGGCGGACGTACGGACCTGCATATCATTTGGAATGGCACTTTGACGGGCCGAAGGTATGCAGACGAGATACTGAGACCTTATGTCATCCCTTACGCTGAAGCTATTGGAGATTCCTTTGTTTTGCAAGGACGATAATCCTTGACCGCAAAGAGATCGTCTGGTGGAGAACATGGTTGAAGCTCAAAAAATGCAAGGTATGGAATGGCCAGCGTGCTCTACTGACCTGAATATAATCAATTATGTTTGGGACATGCTCGGACGATGCATTGCTGTGTGACCAAGGTCGCCTGTTACTGTCCGAGACTTGGAGATTGCACTTCTTGAGGAGTGGAACAGTATTCTCCAAATTCAGACGTATAACCTTATCGCATCCATGCCAAACAGGTGTGCAGCAGTCTTAGCTGTTCAAGGAGACCACATGCCAAATTAAAACTCATGCATCATGTCTAAACAGTACCTTTTTTTAGTCTTTTACATGTAAGCAAAATGTTGCCCAAAATCACCTGTTCATGTTTTTCCCTCATTTTCAAAGAATTAAAGATTAATTCCCAAGTTTTTAGGTCTTTTTTTCTGTATTGCGCATTGATACACGTGTACTATCCATTGTATGCCAATCCGTGGCTGTCTAGCACGGTTTTCTTCACTTTTTTGCTTTCTCCCCTAATTGTTTTGAGCAGTGTATATTTATTGATGTATTTTTTAAAAATATTAAGCATTTACAAAGTAACAATGCAATGTGATAATCAGAATATCAACATAAATGATGCTACAATTTTCAATTTCATTTAACATTTGGGCAAAACATTTCGAAGTTTTACATGCAAAGATGTCTATTCTGTACTCTGTAGTTTAGGTGAATATTGATAGAATTTTATAATTTTGCATTGAAATAAACTTATTTCAGTTTCAAAGGTGTCGATGTTTCTGCCATGTTTATTTTGTTTCAAATAAGTTTTTTGCTTCAGGTGGTTTCAAATAATATAAAACGAACTAGCTTAATACCCGGCGTTGCCCGGGTGCTTATTAATACAGCATAGCATTCAGGGAAAAAAAAGTTTGAAAGAGTTCTATTCATATGGGTATAAAATAATTTGCATCAATCTGTCTCTTAGATACAAACTTTGAAAAAATCTAAAATATTACAGAAAGTTAAACGTTTACAGAAAAATAGTCTTATCAAAAGGTGAAAATTAAAGATAAATGTTGTCTGTGTTTTTTGCCGCGTCCACTGGCATGAAATATATGCACATGGAAGTGAAAAAATTGCATCAATTTCACCCGCCAAATTTAAAATATTTACTTTTCTCTATTAATTATTCCCACCTACAAAGTAAAAATTATAATAACTCAGAAATAAATCTATTTCTCGTTCTGAAGGCTTATCTCCATTACAGACGCAACTGTCGTCGCATTTCAAATTTGAAATTCAAATCCATGGTTCTTTCTATAAAGTCCACATGAATTATGATTGTTTTTACTTTCTTCTATATCTAATATATAGAAGAAAGTATTGGTTTCGTGAAAATTTTCGAATGTCGAATTTTGACGGATTTGCACGTTTTGAGGTGCGCTGAGTCCATTTCGACCATTTTTAGAAAATGTCTGTCTGTCTGTCTGTCTGTGTGTGTGTGAGTCTGTATGTGTGTGACCAGTTTTTGTGGCCGCGCTAGAGCAAAAACTACTGAATGAAATCGAACAAAAATTTTTTCACATATGTACCACCATGTGAACTGGTGCACCTGACTTTTTTTAGCGAATTCCTCCAAGGGGGGTGGAGCAATCGCACGTGTTCTGCGCGGGGGTGATTGCTATATCTCAGGAAGTAACTGGCGGAATCAAACGAAAATTGGTCCATAGATAGACCCTACTGAGTACAGGTGCTGATTCAATTTGTTTGTCAATATCTCCAAGGGGGGTGGAGCAATCGCACGTGTTCTGCGCAGGGGTGATTGCTATATCTCAGGAAGTAACCGGCGGAATCAAACGAAAATTGGTCCATAGGTAGACCCTACTGAGTACAGGTGCTGATTCAATTTGTTTGTCAATATCTTGAAGGGGGGTGGAGCAATCGCACGTGTTCTGCGCGGGGGTGACTGCTATATCTCAGGAAGTAACCGGCGGAATCAAACGAAAATTAGTCCATAGGTAGACCCTATTGAGTACAGGTGCTGATTCAATTTGTGTGTCAATATCTCAAAGGGGGGTGGAGCAATCAAAAGTGCTTATTTTGTCACTGCACCTACTGTATCTCGGGAAATATTGCTGCGATTTGAATGAAATTTGGAATAACACTAACCCAATATGGAAGCAAGCATCGATTAAATTTTGGCGCCAATCGCCCCAGGGGGAGGGTGGGGTGATTTTTGCGCTTAGTCAACAATGCGAAAAATTACTTCATTAAAAAATCGCTTTCACGCTATTTAATTATCAAAACAGCTGAAAACTTTCAATGATTTGAAATTTTTAACTGTTGCCAATTTCTTTTTACTAACAAACAAAATGTTTGCAATTTATCTAAACAAGGCTTTTGCAATGATTTCCAATTTCGCTCATTGATTCTGCATTTGCAGGGTTATTACGATAATTGGGAAATTGGCGCTGTCTCCAACTACTCGGGCGAGTACGTATTTTATTTTGTAACCGGAATTCATAAGATAGATATAGAAGAAAGTTTCGTGACGGCCACGACAGCTAGTTTACTTATTTCAATGCTAAAAGGAAATAGGTGAGCCTTAAATTGAAAATTCATTACTTTAATCGTAATCATTGTTGGAAAATACTCATATTTAAAAATCTTAAATTTCATCAATTTGAATGCTAAAAGGCCTATCTCGATTACAATATAAATAGGCTAGATTCCTATAAAAGAGTCATTTTTTGACAAAAAATTTAAATTTGAGCTTTTTAGATTTTTTAAAATTTCAAGACCCCGCCTATGAGAATTCTAGGGCATCAAGGAACCTCTGTGTCAAGTTTGATGAAAATCTGACGCAAACTGTGGATTTGTATAGAGAACAAGTATACTATATACATACACTCATTTTTATAGATATAGATAACCAAAATCAATTTAAAAAAAAAAAGATTTCATACGTTAAAAAGTGCAAAGGTTGAAAAAATAGCACTTTTTTTTTAATTTCAAAGAAAAAAGTGCTATTTTTTCTTGTAAAAGCATTTTTGCTTGTAAAAGCAAGTGAAATTACGATTGACTAATGCCTGTCGTATTTTCATGAACACAAATATTATATGTGCATTGGAGAATGGTTATTATCAATAAATAAAGAGCAGGAAATTAATTTTAATGCATCCGACGGGATAAGATATAGCAGCGCAAATCTTGTACAGAGCAAACTTGACGGTAAGGAATGCATGGACGACTAATGATGACTCATACTCTCTCAGCTCCGGCCTTCTCTCTAGTGCGGTTATGGCCGAGCCCAAGCAATTGTGCTCTGGACATCACTTGTGCCATTCGTGAAGAAACAACATGGCGGACAGAACAGCAGAGAGTAACGCGCCGGTCAATGCAGGAACAATCCTGCATTTGCTCCTATATTTTGGCGCAAAATGATACCATTCTTAACTTTGGCGACAATTATTACTACCGTCATGGTTGAGCGTGGGATCGAATTTAAGGAGAAATATGTTATTTTAAGTAAGTGAAGGAATTTACGATGAAATAGGCCTAACAGTAAGTAAAGAATTTCATCGATCTCGCTTATCTGACAGGATTGTTCCTGAAATGACCGATTCTAAAGGAAATATATGGGTTATTTTCTCAATTCGTTAACTTTTGTGTCCTTCATCCATATCTTCCAATTAAACACCTATTTTCATTATCTAATGCTATGTTCTATTCAAGATGCTCACAAAGAGTAATGACAACGTGCATTGGCACTATTTTGCACTTAAATTATATATTAAAAAAAATAATATATAGGCAAAATGTCATTTCCGTCCCCTGTCCCCACACACATTTGTCAACTTTAAAAAAAAATTACTATATGAAGAAACATTTTTAAAAATTAATACATATGCATTATGATACAGTACAAGTGTGTACTTCAATGTACCATATAAGCATTCCTTATCATATTTACATATTTTGATAGAGAGCTCAATTTATACGTGTCCCCAGGTTTTGAAAAAAATTTCCCCCAAGAAGGAAAACCTTCAATAAAATCCTATAAATGGCGCTAGTTGGCAATAAAATAGCTCAAAATGTTTAAGAACATTCTTCTCAGCAAAAAAATACGCTTTAAACGAAGTTTACACATCTTTTAGGGTGTGTGAAGCTTGTTTTATCTTAAAAATTCTATGCTTGACTTTATTCAATGTCATTTCCTTCCCCCTGGTTATCTTCCAGAAAATTTAAATTAAATTAAAAAAAATTCCACTGCCGAACGTGTTCTTACGAACACTTTTAAGGTATCAACAGTTAAATTAAAGGTATGAAAAACTTTTCACATCGTTTTCGAAAACCCATTGTTTTGTCATTTCCGTCCCTGTCATTTCCGTCCCCACTTACGAAGTGGTTTCGGGAGAGTGACATTTTAATGGATTTAAAAAATTTTAATGCACGTTATTTATATTGTTGTGTTATTTTTTAATACTTTTAGCTAATTTCAAATGGCAATAATTTAGGCACATTGTTCAATCTTTAAAATTCATAATAATTTAGATAGAATGATATTTAGTTGTATGGAAGTTATTAGTTGTTTAATTATTTACATCTAAATTTTAAAACTTATAAGAATAAAATTTTATAAATTTAACTATTCTAATCAATATTTTAAAAGTAGTTTAGAATATTTTGTGTTTCAAAGTGTTTTTTTCTCACTGACTAGAACAAAATTAAGCATTTAAAAATAAATCCAAACGTTAATTGTATTTTATTTCCACGAAATTTTTCATGGTAAGTTTTCCACGCAATTTTGTTTGTCTCTTCTATTCTAGGAACAGTCTGTAACATTTACATTATTGTTTAGTTATGGTTAACAATTCAAGTATAAATTAGAAATTTTATTTTTTATATTTGGATTTTATTTATTTATTTTTTCAAATTGTTAGTTGTTAAATTATTATATTCTTTAGGTAAAGTTCAAATGATATAATGGAGATGAAAAAAGTAGTTTAGAATATTTTGAACTCTAAAATAGTTTTTATCTACGGAACAGATCAACATTAAAGGAAAATATTTTTCAAAAGTAAATTTTTAAAATCTTAATTAAATTTCTCCTTGTTAGTTATCATATAATTCTGTTTTCTTTTTTTATTCTTAGAATAATTTAGAACACATTCGTTATTATTTTAGCTAACTTATGACTTAAAATACTTATATAATAATAATTATTTGTTCTATTTTGTAATTATGTTTACTTTTATGTTAAATTGCGTTAAGCATTAAAAGTAAGGCTCTTCACCGCCACAGAGACTGATATAAAGCGAGTTGAAACCCTGCTACCAAAAAAACTGAAGTCAATTCCAAATATCATGTAACTTCATCAGTTGGTTTGGAATGAAAATTACAAATCAGTGTTAGGTTTACGCATGCTACTTTGCGTTTCTTGCGAAACCGATCTTTCTGTATTCATTATGCATTCATTCTGTATTAATTTATTATTCATCTGTATTCATTATGCTTCGAGTCCGCCTACAGTTAATATTTTATGGACTAAATAAAAATAAATGTAAAACAGACAAATGAAAAAATAAAGAAACTTGTAACTCTTTGCAGTAAAAAAAAGTTGGTATTGTAAAAGTTTAAAATTCCAACGAAAAATACTACTATTTCTTTAAAAAATTAGATTTAATCTGTTTTGTTTGTAAATAATGTAAAAAAAATATATGAAGCAATATTCTAAATGGTATATTTTGTTTGCTATGTCATTATTTATCAATTGAATAAAGTTTTAAAAATATTTCTTGAGTTAGGGAAGTGTTCAAGCCGGGAGATGGTAATTACACTTTTTACATTAAACTTAAACTTAAAACTGTCATTAAAATTTTATTTTTAATTTTTTTTCGTTGCTGAACACTGATTTGTGATCTTAAATGAGTTGTCTTTAAACAAATATTAACAATTATTAATTAATTACAAGTTGAATTTTTCCTACTTGGCATTGGCAAAAGTTAACGCGTTGAGAAAATCACCCATATCCTTTTAGATTCATCACAGCAAATAGCGTGCGTATTTTTGGCATTGTGCGTGTATTTTCAAGATTTTATTTTAGTCACTCTTCATAAATCCTAGCAGACGAAAGAGCAATAAATTTCAGCCAATGACCATCCACCTTTGCTAAACGCCCAAACACGTGACCTATCTGCCCAGCTAAATTTCCTGGGCTGCTTGGGCTTAAACCCGAGAAGCTCGGGCGTCTACTCTGTACAGCATTTGGGAAGTTCGGGCTTTCCAAATGGCAGGTCTGAATGCTTTGGGAAGAACCCGGGAAGCTCGGGCGAGCACTCTGAACGCGCCCTATGATAAGAAAAAGCTAAAATTGGCAGACGATAAATAAAAAAATGCAATCAGGCAAACAAGTCTTTTTTTTCAGTTGTTTATTTGTTGTTGTTCACGCGAATCTTTTAAAAGTAGATCAGTCGGTTATACAAGTTTTAATTTTAACGAACAGGTAAGTGAATTTATTGTACATTTCTGATGCAGAAAAAATTAGAGAACAGCTTTCTGGAATTAAATAAATTTGAGCCGAGAAAAAGCAGTTTTTTGAGGTTATTGTGAAACAGATAATGAGGATGTAACTTTTTAGCCTACTTTCCCGTTAAAAATAAAAGAAAGACGAAAAAAGTATTAAAAGTAGCTTCATTAGGGTGATTCAGAAATGTATGGAAAAAAATAAACTTCGTATTTTTGTGCGTCTTACCCTCTTATTTTGTGCCACTATATACACTGATTATTTGTGCAAAATTTTGGCAAAATATATTAATATTTAGAGGTCGCTCAAACGCCTTGAAATTTCGTGATATTGACAAAAACGTGATCGTAAATGATATCTATAGAAAAAAGTAGCCTTTGTATTTTTATTCGTCTTACCGTCTTATTTAGGCCCTTTATATACACTGATTTATTCGCCCAAAATTTTAGTAAACTATATTTACATTTAGGAGTACTTCAAATTTTGTGATAGTGGCACAAATGCGAACATAAATAATAATAATAATAAAGTTACTTTATTGCTTTTTTATATCTCCGAATAAAAAAGCGTGGCAATCACAAAATGAACTATATATCTGAAAAACCAATGAAATGCAGAAAAGTATGAAAACTAATCAAATACGGAAAAAATATAAAAAACAAATTTAAATACATTAAATATATAGTAATTCGCTCATTAATTCTTGCAATACTTTTTAAGGTTACTTTTTTGCAACTTTGAAACCTTTTCTGTGTTCCTGTACCACACTTGAAGAAGACACTGTCTTTGTTTTTCGTCTTTAGTGATAGTCTTAACAAATGCTTCAATAAGGGCCATGCCACGCTCCGCATTGTCGTTTACAATCCTCAGTTTCTTTGGTAGTATAAAGCCTTGTTGGTAGCTATCTTAAAGATTCGAATGCTCAGGATCAAGCAGCTGATATATTTTGAGTTTCTTCTTTACATGAATAAGGACGCTAAAAATATTCCAAATCATTTCTTAGTGCGTGCACAAAAAGGGTTGCTGGGAACCCAGCTCTTAGATATTCTTTCCCATTAACGATAAGAATGTGAAAGAAATCACATTCATATGTTACGAATACCTTTTGTTTGTCCAGCTGCGTTTGAACTGGTTGGGAAATATCCATAACTTGAAGCCATAAAGAATCTTTAACACAGATATAACACGAGGAACCACTCCTGGGACACGAAAAGATACACCAAGAGAAGGTGCTCTGCTCAAGAAAATCGCACTAAGCTCTAGTATCTTCCTTGGACACTTCTTTTACATGGGTCATCAGAAGTTAACTTTGCGCAACTTCCATTACTAGTTGCACGTTGCTCTGAATGTGCTACCAACTCCTCAACCTCATCGTTCCTCACTCCAGGTTTAAAATTAGAATGTTTTATTCTGGACTATGATTGCTAAAACCGCTTAAAAAGCAGTATTGTAGATCCAAAGGCAGTGGATGGTTCCACGCAATTGCATGAACATCGCATCTGACATTTCACGCAATCAAATACCCCAATTCTACCTATTTCTTGGATTATCAGTTAAAATACCGAGAGACCAAGAGTAGAATAGATTTCGGTTGTAATACCACAGAAAACACAATGTCAAAAATTAAATGGCGGGAAGCACAATATAAAAGTTGCTTCCCTAGTTTTTTTTCCCAAGTTCAAACATGCTCCAACTTTAGTACCGGCAATGCATGTCGTATTGAAACACATACCACGTACGAGCTCTGTAAGTTCCCATTTATCTAACTGGTTATCGTATAGCAGCATTTTCCGTAGCAATTCCAATGCCTGACTAACTCACTAGAACCCAAAAGTAAATCATCAATGCTTGTGGTCCTGATACTAATACTGGTATGAAACCCGCCGATCATCCTTCATTTTCCCAATATATTTTGCATAAGTGTTTCGTTCCAGTGAACTATCAAAGGAAGTCCTAGATTTAAACGACTTTTGTAAGTTAACGACCAATTCAGAGCGAATAGTTTGCATTTACCGTTTTATGGACGTTGTCAAATCCTCCCCATTTTGATCCATACTTTGTACTGTAGCAGCTACTAACAAAGTGGCTTTCTGTCACTTATACTGGGCCCTGTCTAGAGTGGATGCTAGGTGTTTTAGCCAAATAAACTCATACACCTCAAACAACCGAAAAGAAAACAGAAACCACAGCCCGAGCTTGCAGCTGCATTTTCTACCCAAACTTCAGGTAAGAGATAACGCAGCTTTGGAGCGGGAGGGAGGGGGGTAATCGTTACAACTCACTTTGAGCTATTATTTTATTGAATAATTACTTAGTAGAGTAAACTAACGTTTTAAATTATTCCATTTTATATGAAGAATAATATTATTTCGGGTAATGAAGCTATATACTCTCGAAATTGCTAATTTTCAACAGAATTCGATCGCGTTGAGCGACCTCTAAATATTATTCAATTGAGCTAAAATTTTACATACATCACATTCATGAATAGTGTAAAAAAACTGCGGGGGTAAGACCAGAGAAATTCAAAAAAGAAATTTTTTGAATCACCCTAAGCTTCATGCATCTAAAACATATCGCCAAGTCCAAAAAATATCGCAAAGTTAAAAAAATAAGAAGGTAAAATGAATATCGAAAAATTAAAAATTTGAAAGTAGGGTATTGAGATGGGAAACTTGTGTGTCGGTCGGTCTGTCTGTCCCCCCTAATAACTTTTGAATGAACATTCCGATTTGGACAAACTTTTTTTTTGTTGGAAAAATCTCGGCGAGTACAGCTCATTCCCATATTTGATTTTTCGATTTGAACAATTTTTGGTTCAACTTTGAACCGTTCAAACAACCTGTCCCGCGATGCTAACTTTTGAGTGAACAGTCCGATTTGAACGAACTTTTTTTTGTTCGAAAGATCTTATCAAGGATACTTCATTCCCGTATTTACATTTCCGATTTGAACAATTTTTCGTTCAACATTGAACCGCTCAAGCAAGCTGTCACCCCTAATGACTTTTGAGTGAAAAGTCCGATTTAAATAAACTTTTTTTTTGTTCGAAGGATCTCAGCAAGGATACTTCATTACCGTATTTAAATTTTCAATTTGAACATTTTTTCGTTCAACATTGAACCGTTCAAGCAACCTTTCCCCACCTAATAACTTTTGAGTGAACCATTCGAATGAAATAAACTTTTTTTTGTTGGAAAGATCTCGGCGAGTACAGCTCATTCCCCTATTTCGCTTTTTGATTTGAACCATTTTTCGTTCAATATTGAACCGTTCAGAAAAAAAATTTAACATTAGCGCCTACGGGGAATTTAAGTTCAATGTTGATCCTTTAACTTAAAGTCGGATTTCCTTCAAACTAACTTTGTAAGAAAATTTTTTTGATAAATAATGTTTGTAAAGTACTTTTCTGAATAATCTTCTGTGAGGACTCTGATTCCGACTCCGACTCCGCAAACATGGCGGAAATGCAGGCTCAGAAAAAAAATGACTGACTGTGCAGACGATTTTTTGTTTAGTAATTCATTTGTTTTATTTTATTTATTTATTATTATTATTATTATTATTATTATTTTTGGCAGACGATTTATTTTGTAACAAAAATGTTTCATTCACGAGGGCATTTTATTCTTTATTTATATTTAACAACTGGCAACGGATTAAAAGTGAAATTCGAGACATTTTATCAACGGACGAGTTTTTTTTTTCTTTCTTTGATAAAATGTGTTTTGATGTACTTTGCACTTTTATTATTTTTTTTTTGAAAACAATTGAGGAATTTTCCTACGGAAGAACTGTAACAGTTACATTGTTTAAAAGGTGCGACAAAACTTTATTTATTCATTTATTTACTTTTTATGTGTCTATTTCATCTGATGAGAGGGGTATATTTTGCTTTTAGAAATCAGCTTTAAGTGCTAAAAAGGTATGTTTGACCTAATTTTTAGTCTCAGATAATTAAGAGAATAATGATCAGATGCTAGAATGCCGATGTCGATGTACGGGAAAGTAGGCTCGTTTAGTTCTTGACAGAACTTCTTGTTTGTATAAATGTAATCACAGTGTGTTTGGCTAGCTTAAAGAAATTTATACCCCCAACCTGCTTATCTCGAAAACCTCTCTATGTCGAAATCTTTCAATTTCCCTGCTTTTACAACACAAATTTAATGTTTTTTCTCATGTTAATCTCGACTGATTTTTCCCGAAAACCTCTATATCTCAAATTTTGACGACTCTCATTTTTGAATTTCATCTCCAGTCACCTCTATAAATGGTATATAACTTGGAGATAAAAGTCATCTTTTGCCATCATTCAAAGACTATGTTCGTACTTAAAGGTATGCATTCACTTGCTACAGATATAGTCATTACAATTAGTAAAGTGGACTCACAACATGTCGTACAGTAAAATATTCAACAATATCAATCAAAACTAATGCCACTTAGCCAAAGATGCTGTTTAAAGTTAAGATTTAGAATGTTTATGTAGGTCATATCGCTCAAATTAATAAATTGAAGAAATAAATGTATTATGATTTAGGAAACGAAACCTTTTCTAAAATATTAAGTAATTAAATATGTTGACATTCTATTTGTCACTCTTTGGTCACCAATCGTGCTTGCTGTCAATTGTGACAGTTTAATTAACTCAGAACTTCACTTCTGAATAAATATTTGATATTTGTTTAAATGCAGTATTTTTCTCGTTTCAAGGTTCTCAGCTTGCTCAGTCAATTTCCTGACATTGCTTTAAAATTTCAAGGTTACAGTTATAGATTTAGAGTTAGGGAAAGAGAAAACCACTTCTCAGTGTACGAAATGCGGCTAGAAAATTCTATATGTGTCGTTGTTTCACAGCATGTAAAAGTTACTGAAAAAAATAAATTTAAAAGATTGAATTTGTTTCTAGTGTTTTTTCAAAGATTGTTGCGAAGTTCGGAATTTAAATTTCAATCTTATTTTTATTCTCAGTCATGAGTTAAATCTCACAAAAATAAATAAATTCTGTAAAAGTTGAATAACTATGACTACTATCTTAGTGCTATGAAAAGTAAATTATGGTTTTTCAACATTTTAGAGCACAAAGTTACAGATTGCTGCATTGAAAGTTTATTAACTAGTGCATTGATATTTTGCGATTGATGCAGATTACGGCACTAATTGCATAAAATTGTAGTACAATATTTTTTTTTAATATCCGAACCCCGTTAATCCGAACTTAGCTGAATCCGGACGGACAGCTATTTTTTACACACATTGTATAAAAGAGGCGATATTTTGGCAGCATTTGGTGTTTCTGTAATGCACTTTTGAAATTTTTTCTTAAACGGTTTTCTATTTCATTCTCTTGAGTGCGAAATACAATCTTTATTGCGTACAGCAGCTTCAGTTTGTTAATGTACTTTGGCTCAGTGTATGAGTTATTTTGTTTAATCCGTATTTTCTTTAATTCGGACGATTTGGATCCCCTATTAGTCCGGATTACTGATTTTCTAGTTCTAGCAAGCAATTTTATGCGCTAAAGTGCTGAAGAAACGTCATTGACTTTTCTGTAAAAGTAGTTTCTCCCCCAACGCAGTAACGGTGCGGAGAAAAAAAGCTTGCGTTAGTTGCCTAGCATAAGACTATTATAGTTAAAGTTAACTAACTCCCAAAGATTGACATAAAGCAATTTTGAATCAATTTATATCATTGAAATTTGGTGCATAAGCCACATGAACCAAGAGGAAAAGTAATATACAATGAGAATATACCTTTTTTATTTATTTATTTTTTTTTTTACCGTTAGAGGATGACTTCTTGGTTTGTTTATTAATCACGATTCTTAACTTGAAGTTGTTGCAACGGTTGAACACGCGTATAATACTTTGAATGAATGATTAAAGTAAATGGAAAATTCATTGAACAAAGTCTGATAAAATGCAGGTTGATGCATTGAAAGTTTGAGAGGATAAAGAGGGCAAAAAAAAGCAAAAATTTTTATTGTTTTGAAAAAAAAAAAAGTGTGCACTCGAATCCGGGAACCATGCGAGTTCGTCCTAAACCTCCCACTCTTTTCAACCTGGTTGAAGCAATGTTATTTTTTATATAGGAAGAAATTGAACTTGTTGTTGTTCTCCTGTAACAGCTATAGGCTGGCAATTTGATGTCTGCTGCTTCACTTTTCCAACTGTACCAATTGGTTGTGAAGTCCCCGTTTATAGGTTAGGCAGCCATTCAAAACACAACAACCCATTCCCACAAATAATTGAGAAGGGCAGGTGAGAGAAGGTAGACCCATGCCCGAGTCGGGATTCTAGAACGGGTCGGGCCCCATCTGAGTCAGAGTTCTCTGACCACAAGACAAGGTGGCCGGCAATTGAAACAGTAAAAAACGATAAAAGAAAAATGCCACATACATCAAACATCAATCTATGTTTATTTACAGGAAATAACATCAACGCGTTTAATCGTCATCGTCGTCATCATTCTGCGACCTCAGCAGTCCCAAATTCCGGGCCAAGTTCTTGCACTTGATGACCACTTCCTCTTGGACAAGATTAAACGACATGGCGATGATGGACAGGCCCATAATCAGGTAGATGCAACAGATGATGAGCTTCGCCTGTCCGCTCTGGGCATCGAAAATGTCCGAGCCCGGGACCAGGTCTCCGAACCCGATCGTGCTGAGGGTGATGAAGCAGAAGTAGGCACCGTTCAGGAAAGTCCACTTTTCCCAGAGGGAGAACAGGACGGCGCCCCCGCAGATGTACCCAGTGACCAGGAGCAGGACCATGTACATGGGCACGCGTTGCTGGTCTTCTGCCGTGGAGTTGTCGCGATAGACGCGTTCGACGACAACGGGGGCGGGTTCTGGCATGACCACGACGCTGGCGGTGTTGTTGGAGAGTTGAGATTTCGTAGGCGAAGAGGAGAGGGGAGAGGAGTTTCCTCCGCTGAGGTTTTTGTCGTCGCCGTTGCAAAGCTCTAGTGTCGAGATTTCCATGGGTTTTTCCAAAGGAGCTGGAAAATAAAACATATTGTTACAAGAGATGAACCTAAAAATAATGGGCAGCTAGTGTGCCTTATTTATGCCTGTAACATATCGGCAAAAAAGAAAAAAAAAACAGGAAAACTTTTAGTTAAAAGTTAGGAACCTTCCTGAAATTAACCTGGAATCTTTCCGAAAAATTTAGAAACTATCCCAATAAAATTTACTCATAATTCTGGAATAAATCAGGAACTTTTGAAAAAAAAACGAAGATATGCTTACAGTAATAACTTGAGACCATCCTGAGATACAAGCAAAGCTCCTGAAGGAAATGTGACTGAAGCTAAAGCAAAATTGCAAGCAAATACCGGACACCCTATTTGCCTGCAATTCGAGCAAGTTTACGATGTCCTGTGATTGCATTTCACCCTTGTTTGGAGTTCAGTTAGTTTGGAAGGTCCATAACTGAGCTGAAGGCGAACCATATAATAAATAAGTTGAGCGTGTCTTTACATTAATGACTAGAATAGTTTTCACAAAAATTAGAAGCCTGCATTCAAACCATTTGTAGCAATTCGAGAAACTTGCTTTTCGCAGGAAACTGGTGGAAATTCGTGAAATCGTAGAATGTTGCCCGAAAATAATATGCGATATTTTGGAATTCGCCTACAGTTTTCAAGTTTTTCAATCTAGCTTGAGCTAGATTGAAGAACTTGAAAAAGTCTCTCTTTCGGATTTTTTTTTATACAGAAGCCATCAGCTTCGACATGCATGAGGACTGCGTACTATATGCTTTGCCTCCTGACAAACACAGGACAGATTTAGGGCACGGAGAGGATGAAATAACATCCATGGGCAAGGCGGGACTCGAACCCGCGACCACTTGCTTACGAGGAGAGTACTCTACCTCTAGGACCAGGTGCCCCCCCCCCCTCTTTCGGATTTTGTTTTGTTTTTGGAATTTAAATTCTTTAACTGCATTTTTAACTTATCCTTCTTACACTTGGGAAGGGTGTCTGAATCGAGGGCTTTCCCTCTATAAAAATCATGAATGATATCCAAAAACGCAGTTTTAGATTTAATTCAGGATATTTTTGGATTTTTTTTTTTTTTTAGTTTCATCAAACGAGATCACGAGCTTTTGGGATGCTTGGGTACTGCACTCGAATTTGTAGCTCCTCAGAAGTTTACCCCAGGAATACGAAAATGTTTCCTGAAAGTAATCACTCTACTACACTGCAAGGTTTCTTGACAAAACATCGTGACGTTAGCCTATGAAAAACGAGCTAGATAAAACGTCACAGTCTACTTGGCGAATTAGAGAAGATCCCTAACTGCTTGTGAGCTCTTATTGGATCCGCCCGTAGTGTAGTCAGAGTCAATTGACAAAAACATGATGACGTCAGCGTGACGTTAGCCTATGAAAAACTAGCTAGATAAAACGTCACAGTCTACTTGGCGAATGAGAGAAGATCCCTAACTGCTTGTGAGCTCTTATTGGCTCCGCCCGTAGTGACGTCAGAGTCAATTGACAAAAACATCGTGACGTCAGCGTGACGTTAGCCTATGAAAAACGAGCTAGATAAAACGTCACAATCTACTTGGCGAATGAGAGAAGATCACTAACTGCTTGTGAGCTCTTATTGGCTCCGCCCGTAGTGACGTCAATGTCAACTCTGTACCTCAGAAGCAGACTAACGTAAGTCCATTTTTGTAACTTTTCAGGGGAAGGGAAAAACGATTGTCGGATACATGCAAAGGATGGGATTCGCGCTCTTTTAATGCTGCTAAATAACTGAAGGAATTTGTTTCATAGAATACCGTTCTCATGGGTCGATGCAGAATAAGATTCTACATACAATTCACTAATAAAGTGAAAATCGTCATTTTTGGACTTACGTCGTACTGGTTCTGAGGTACAGAACTTAAGTTGCTGTCTACTATAGCAACTTGAAACTTTGTTAGAGTGGGAGTTGATTCTGAGTAAGAAACGAAATAGATCCGTTCTTACTTACTTTTAGTCTGTTCTCCAACCTGTTGCTTCTGAACCGCAATCGGCTGTGTCCTCCTTGGATTTCTGCACAGGAAGCACAGATGAGAGTAGGTGAATTTGAAGGATCTGGCCAGGAGGTCCCCGATGTTGGTGAGGCACAGAAGCATCAAGGGAATGCCGAACAGGGCGTAGAATATCGTCACTACTTTTCCCACGTCCGTCTTGGGGGCAATGTTGCCGTAACCTGGTGGAAGAGAAATGGAGGGATGGTTTAGTAAGCTTTAAGATAACAGTCAAAGAGTATTTAGCAGTAAGTAACAGCCCCTAAGCCAGGGCTAAGGCAATGCACCAGCAGCTCGTTTATTCCATCCGTGGACTGCAGTTTCGCGCTTATTATGCACTCATCAGCGTGGAATAGGAATTAAACGAGCTAGAGGCAAAAATCCTCTTGCAAAGAGAGCCAACAAAAACTGGCAGCTGATGTGAAATTTAGGGGCGGTTACTTACTGCCAGGGGTGCCCACAGGGGGGGGGGGATTATGCCGCAAGTTGCGCCATCAAAATTTGGGGGGGGGGGGGGGGTTTAAAACTAATTTTTTATTTATTTAAATTATTGATTAATTTATTTTTTTTTATTTAAATTAGTTACTGATTTTTTTTAAATAAAAATTATTCATTAATTTATTTTTTTATGTAAATTATTTATTTTATTACTTTATTATTATTTATTATTTATTTATTTTTTTTTCTCTGTGTGTGTGCTTGGAATGTGTGGAAGAGCAAAAAAGTGATTCTATTCTGCGCATAATTAGTACATCTAAAAATTAATAATAAATAAAAAAAATAAGCGAAATATAAAAAAATAAATAAATTTAAAAAAAATAAATAATTTAAAAAAAAAACAAATAAAAAATATTAAAAAATAAATAAATAATATTTAAAAATCATATCAATCATATAATATAAATATATAATCATAAAATCATATAATATCATATTTTAACCATAAAATCCCGATAAAAGCTATGGTAAAACTTAGCGATCGCAGCGCCCCCTGAAGATATTAACCGATTTTTCTCAAATTTTGCACAAAAGCTAACTATCACCAAAGACAACTTTTGGCATCTATTAGAAGTTGATCTGAAAAACTTTTTATTTTTCGCCCCACCCTAATGGGCACCCCTGCTTACTGCTTTATGCCCGAGCTTTGCCTCAAAATCTTCGAGTTGTACCTTACCAAGTGCGGTCGCGCGCTGGTTTTCTAATTCCACATTAGCTAGCAGTTTTTGTTGGCTCTGTTTGCTTTATAAGAGGATTTTGTCCTCCAACTCGACTACTTTTAGTATTTCATGTTAATGAGTGCATAATAAGCACGAAACTGCAGTCCATGGATGGAATGAACGAGCTGTTGGGGTATTGCGAAGGGTATTTGCCAGTATCACCAAAAGAGGATGATCTTGTAAATATTTTGAAATTATCCCATTTTTTAAAATCTATATCAATAGTCTTTAGCGGGAAGTTACCGCTCCTAAGTCACTGCTAAGGCAGAACTGCATATAATGTACCGCCAGCTCGATTGTACCACCCAAAGACTGCAGTTTCTTTCTTATTAGTACTCATCAGTATGGAATGGATTGAAACCCACTAAAGAGCAGAACACATTAAAGAGACATTAAATTTTAAATGGCAGAACACATTATAGAGAGAAACTCTCCAGTTTAGCTACCACCTATTCAGACTGATGAGTTCTAATAAGAACGAAACCGCAGTCTTTAGATGGCATAACCGAGCTGGCGCTCTATTATATGTAATATCAGTAGTCTATTCCCAACTTGTGATAGACTGCTCACTTTTTGTTGCCGATGAGCGAGAACAAAAATTGAGGGTTAGAAATTTGTCCAGTTTCTTAATATAATAGATCATTTTAGTAACTAAGAAAATTCTAAACTTACAATCATTGATTCGTCTTGAATTTGGTTGCTATCGAAAGTACTCTTCCAAAACGAAGTGATGATATAGGGTAAGTGCTCCAGTAGTCGGCCAGTCTCCAGTAGTCGGCCACAATGACATAAAACTCCTCATAAATAGTACATTTTTAATTCAAAATCAGATATGGCGCATTCACACATTCATGTACCTATCCTCAATCATCAACCAGTGGCTAAACTATTTTTCTCTCTCTAATCAATTGTTACACCGCGCCTCGTTATGTCGCACATTTGGATGTATCCGCTCTTTTCCTTTGTCTCCCGAAAAAATATGCATTTATTTTTCGAAAAATGTTTTCACGTTTGACATCACAGAAAAAAAAAGTTAAAATTTTCAGAAAAGGTATTTTTTTCTTTTAATCCATGAACAAATAAGGTATGTTTTCCATACATTTAAATTTATTGCGGTTACAACTGCAACTTTCGATTCATATTTCAAGATAAAATAATGAATGTTCTTTTAATAATTTATTTTATTTATTTAGTCATTTATTTTTTATTTTAAAAGAACAATATTGTTAAGCTAATTTTCTTCTCTTTTTATTCAGAAAATTGTCCGAACATAAATATGAACTAATATTTTCGTAGGTGTGCATGTCATTAATTTGCACTTTAATTGGATAGTTACTTTTCGTGACCTCGGTTATAGGGTGTGCTCGGATATATCGCGTTTTTTTTATTGTTTCCCGACAAGAGCGGTTCCGCGAAGAGGCTTACTGTAATTCGGAAAGTTTCGCGTGTTTTCAAAAAGAAAAAAAAATGTATAATCGTCATTATTATTTGATGATGACACCTTGGAAAAAGTTGTCTTTTAAAGTTTATTGGTCTTACATTTTCCTCTCCAGCTGGTCTACAAACAGCAAAAACTTTTAGTCATGAGTTTTTTCTTCCTTGTAATATTTGATGCGCAATTTAGGAATTTTCCATTTACCCCGTAAATTCTGTACTCTGGGGCAACTGAAAACTTTTTTAAG
This sequence comes from Uloborus plumipes, assembly GCA_038373865.1. Taxonomy (NCBI): domain Eukaryota; kingdom Metazoa; phylum Arthropoda; class Arachnida; order Araneae; family Uloboridae; genus Uloborus; species Uloborus plumipes. Next base: position 29,938 of record JAXGGA010000917.1, read on the forward strand.
TTTTTCTTTCTTCTTATTTTTTAGAAGATCGAACGTTCGCGTAAATGACATTGTGTGTATTTTACATAAATTCAGCGAATACTTTAATTTTCTGTGTGATTTTTTTTAAAATGATTTCGGATTATATTTGGAGGATTCAGTGGGTTGTACGCGTTTCATTCACAGAGTATTGTTGGTGCAGAGCTTCTTAACCCTTTAGGGCCCAAATTATTTTAAAGTGAAAATTTTTGAAAAATCTTTTTAAATTACATTTTATACTTCACAAATAGAGTACAGATAAAGTCTCATTCGTTTACAGTATTTTGGAGTCGAAATAATAGATGAACTATAAATAGATATAGCTAGGAGTTTCTGGTAGTAAAAAAGTAGGTAACTTTCCTCTAATCTTATCTTTGAAGATGCCGATTTTATTTCTAAATTAAAAATGAAGAGTTTTTGTAAAATTGAAACAAGCTAAAGAAAAGTATAATATACTTAAAAGAAAATTCCGCTGTACCCAGCAGTGAAAACTGCACTGTTACTCAGCAACATGACAAACTCAAAAGTTTTTATAGGGGTGTAGCCACAAGTGTAAGGAAACCAGCCAATAAGAATAAGAAATAAAAAGGTATTGTTTTTAGTGAGGGGTCCGAAAAGAGGTGATCTATAAATAGATCACTGGGCTGTAACGGGTTAAAAATCTAAACTGATTGTGTATAGTGTTTCATACCTACATCAACCTCATGTGAAAATAGATGGGATGTAGAGAAAATTACAACGTTAAATAGGCACAAATAAGTAGGGATACTTGTGCCTAATTAACGTTGTAATTTTCTCTACATCAATAGCACAAAGGTATTTGTAAACTTTAGATGGGATGTTTTCATTTGTCCTCTATAGTTTCTGTGGTAAAAGAAAAGACGCTAGGATAAAAGGAAACATGATTTCACTGGCCAACTAATAGCCCTCAAATCAAATTTTTCATACCAAGTTACTCTCAGAGAGTGCAGTCTTGGATACAATGCCCTAAATTTTGTCTCAAACGTCTAAAAGAAAAGGGAGGATATAAATTGCAAATATTGAAATTCTGGTTCCATTTACAACCACTGACTCAAGAAATATTTGTCCCGTATGAAATCTTAGAAACTGCATTTTGGTTCAAAAATGCTTTTTCTCTTTTGCTACTTATGCTCATTAACTAGAAAAATGTCCTTAAAATAATTTTTTTCACATTCGCCCAAACAATTATCTTTAACAAGAAATGATTATCTTACGTACAGGCCCGTCATTTAGGGGGGGGGCAGGGGGGGGGGTCAATTGCCCTCCCCCTGACTTTAGGAAATCTATGTATTGGCATATAAGTGGGCGTGGTTTTTGCCACTTTTTAGAAAATTTTACATTGTGTATGCACCCTTTGCTCCCCCCCCTCTGGAAAATTTCGAAATGACGTACTTGCTTACGTACAAATTTAGCAGTAAACATTGAGTTTTGTGGGTGCGTATTAAAAATACCGATGGAAGATTAGAAATTCCTTCCCGCAAAGTTTCATGTCAGTGATTCCTTTAAGATTCCTCCTAAGAGCTCATTACAGACTTTTTTGCCTTTTGAGTATTCACAAAACAGAGTTTGCGGTAATTTTTCAGTTTGAATCCTTCGATTTACAGTACTGATAACATGCAAGTTTTAAACGCTCGTTAGTCGGACCGAATGTTGTCAAACCTTTCTCAGCTTCATTCGTTATCTGAAGTTCACGTCCTTTCGCTTTCTTTTCCTTGGATATTGTCCAAGCATTCGTCAAAGTATGTGTGTGGCGCAATCAGGGGCAAGAAGTCCTTGACGGAAAATATGCAATCTTAAAGGAACCGCAGGATGAAAGAGTACTTGACAGGGGAGGACAGAAACACAAACAAGGTATCTTTCTAGAATCATTTATTGAGAACTTGGGAATTCAGCACATTCCTCATAGAAATAATGACTGAAAATCTTAACATTGACGGGCGAACAGATATGTCATGAAAGTAAAAAGATACACGACAGTCATGACAATCATATTTTCATCATACTGGTGTAATGATTTAACTTGATGCTACAACACTAATGGACATGGTTGCCAGACGTCCCAGATTTCAAGGGACAGTCCCGGATTTTGAGGACTCCATACGGAGAACTTCCATACGGGACGGCTAAAGTCCCCCCCCCCCCCGCTCCCTCTGGAAAAATTCGAAATGACGATTCTGTGTTTTAGAAAAGCCTCGAGTTACTGAATTTGTTAAAAGTTGTTTCCTTTTGTCTTGCATTCCATTATCTAATTCATTTGTTGAACGAGCATTTTTAAATAAGAATTTGAAGTGGAATGACGTACGAAAGAGGTGTTCTGTTCAGTTAATAAAAATAGAACTTATTGTAACTATTAATTCATTAAAGAAAAGTTGCAATAACAAATTGAACGCACATTAAAATTTGAAAAAAATTGTAGCACAGGAGAAAAATCAAATATGGTTTTTGAAGATACAACATTGATCAATATTACAATGTAATAAGCATCAAGAGTTCGAATTTTAGTTTGTTTTTCTTAACGTCTTTTAGCTTGTTCAAATTGTAAGGTTTAATTCTTCGTTTGATCTATTGTAAAAGCCCTCATATTTATAAATGGCACATTAAAATTATTTTGCTCATTCAAATTCCTCCATTGGGTGGGGTGGCATAATGAAACACGTTTTGCTCCACGATTCCTTGTATTACTGTTTCCAATAAAGTAGCCACACTTAACAAGAAAAATGTTCAATGGCGCCTTTTTTCTTTTAGCGAACAAGAGTAAAAAAACTAATTAGCACCTGTTATTATCAACATCGATCGGTATACTGAACTTCGTTGTATTTCTTGATTTACTCTTTGAGTTAGAGCTCCTCCAAAAATGTGTACACTCACAAACATATAAATAGATAGGAATCCGAAGCTATTAAAACATGTTTGCTTTTCACCCCTTAAAAATGCACCGTAACCAATAATTGCCCACAAAAATATCCACGCCTGTCATTTGGGGGGGAGGGTCAATTTCTACCCCCTCTCTTTGGGAAATCAATGTATTTACATGTGAATAACGTTTCTTATGTTTTTTTGGTATAATTTACATTGAGTAGCCATCTTTTACAACGCCCAACCCCCCGCCTGGGAAATTTCCAAATGACGGGCCTGAAAATATTCCCCACCTTCATCCCTAGAAGCTTGTCCCGTATTTATTGTTCTTAAATCTGGCAACCCTGCTAATGGAGAATGACTTTTGGAATGCAATGAACAAAATTTTAGAAATTGATGGACTTGTGTATGTGTATATCCACATAAATAAAACAAAAAAAAAATATATATATATATGTGTGTGTGTGTGTGTGTGCCTTATACAAATCCACAGTTTACGTCGGATCTGGACGAAATTTGGCAGGGAGATACTTGGGCACACGGGAAGTATCATAGGGTGGTTTTAGAGCGGGAAAAAAGTACCGATTCGTTCGAATTTCGAATAAAGAACGAAAGAAAGAAAGGAAAAATGGCTCTATCTAGCGAAATATATACATATCGGATCTTCTCAATCTTGGTTTCATTCGAAAGAACGCAAAAAATACCTTCTAGGAAAGTTTCCTTCCTACGGTTTTCAAAACCACTAATCGATATATCCACCCTAAAAAGAGATACGGGCTTTTAAAGGAAAGTGGAATTGAATAAAGTGGAATTTTTATTTGAAAATTTACGATCGTCTGCGCGTGAAAAAATTATCATTAATGATTTCTATCTGTTGCCATTTTGGCCTGAGTGCTGCAAAAATAAAATTCTTAAATTGCTTTTGCCATTAGTGAATGAGAATAATCATTTTCCCCCCAGCCAGTTTCAATAGAATTGTAACCCTAACAGCGTTGCCAAATGTGGTATTTTTGATACTACGGTCGTATTTTTTCGGCCTAAATAAGGAGCGTTGTATTTTTGTAGTATTTTTCTGGCAACCCTGTTTCCAATATATTTTAATGACTTAACTGAAAGATTTGGCGAATTTTTTTTTTTCATTTTCATAGATTTCGCATTTCAGCAATATTGATTTTGGCAACATTTTAAAACAGTAGTATTTTGTATTATTTTTTTTTAAAGGAGGCGTAGTATTTTTCTGTTTCAATTCTCTGGCAATCCTGAACCCTAAACCTTTATTTTATTTTCCCAATCAGTTCTGGCTTAAGAAATTCGAGGAGGAGGGATGAATAATAATAAAATCAGCGTGAAACATGCAGTAAATTGAAATATCATCAGGATATATAGATACTGGCGGCAAAGAATTTCAATAGATTCTACAGTGAGGGGTGTATTTATGCACAGATCTGTGGCAGCAAGTTCTGGGATACGGCCAAATTTGAGAAATGCAGGGACATTTTTAGATTTGATCATTTACAAGAGCAAAATGCAATTCACATGCAGCTACTATAAAAATATATGTTCACTTTTTAGCCTACTTTCCCGTTAAAAATAAAAGAGACGAAAAAAGCATTAAAAGTGGCTTAATGCATCTAAAAAATATCGCCAAGTCCAAAAAAAAAGTCAAACAAAAAAATGAAATAAATATCGAAAAATTAAAAATTTGAAAGTAGGGTATTGAGATGGGGAATTTGTGTGTCTGTCGGTCGGTCGGTCTGTCTGTCCCCTCCTAATAACTTTTGAATGAACATTCCGATTTGAACGAATTTTTTTTTTTTTTTTTTTTTTTTTTTTTGTTGGAAAGATCTCGGCACTACAGCTCATTCCCATATTTGATTTTTCGATGTGAACAATTTTTGTTTCAACTTTGAGCCGTTCAAACAACCTACCCCGCGATACTAACTTTTTAGTGAACAGTCCGATTTGTACAAACTTTTTTTTTATTAGGAAGATCTTATCAAAAAGACTTCATTCCCGTTTTTAAATTTCCGATTTGAACAATTTTTCGTTCAATATTGAACCGTTCAAACAAGCTCTCACCCCTAATAATTTTTGAGTGAACAGTCCGATTTAAACAAACTTTTTTTTGTTCGAAAGATCTCGGCAAGGATACTTCATTACCGTATTTAAATTTTCAATTTGAACATTTTTTCGTTCAACTTTCAACATTGAACCGTTCAAACAACCTTTCCCCACCTAATAACTTTTAAGTGAACCGTCCGAATTGAATAAACTTTTTTTTGTTCGAAAGATCTCGAAGAGACTCATTCCCATATTTCACTTTTCAATTTGAACCCTTTTTCGTTCAATTATGAACCGTTCAGAAAAAAATTTAACATGAGCGCCTACTGGGAAATTTAAATTGAATGTTGATTCTGAACTTAAAGGCGGATTTCCTTCAAACTAATTTTGTAAGAAAATGGTTTTGATAAATATTGTATTGTAAAGTATTTTTCTAAATAATCTTCTTTGATGACTCTGATTCCGACTCCGACTCCGCAAACATGGCGGAAATGCAGGCTCAGAAAAAAAATGACTGACTGCGCAGACGATTTTTTGTTTATTTATTTGTTTTGTTTAATTTATTATTATTATTTTTTTTGGCAGACGATTTTTTTTTGTTAACAAGAATTTTTCATTCACGAGAGCATTTTATTCTTTATTTATATTTAACAACTGGCAACGGATTAAAATTGAAATTCGAGACATTTTATTAACGAACGAGTTTTTTTTTTTTCTTTCTTTGATAAAATGTGTTTTGATGTTCCTTGTACTTTTATTTTATTTATTTTTCTTTCTTTTGAAAACGATTGTAGAATTCTTCTACGGAAGAACTATAACAGTTACATTCTTTAAAAGGTGCCACAAAACTTTATTTACTTTTTACGTGTCTCTGATAAGAGGGGTATATTTTGCCTTTAGAAATTAGCTTTAAGTGCTATAAAGGTATGTTTGGCATAATTTTCAGTTCCAGATAATCAAGAGAATATTGATCAGATGCTACAATGTCGATGTCGATGTACGGGAAAATAGGCTCGTTTAGTTCTTGACACAACTTCTTGTTAAATATTGTTGCAGGTTTATGATTTTATGTTTTATAAGAAATACATTGCACCCTGGCAACGAAAGTGACACAATTATGGGAAAAAAAAATACTAACGTTGGAGAATGTACACTGAAGTGACAAAAGTCATGGGATACCTCTTAATATCGTGTCGGCCCTCCTTTTGCCCGGCGAAGTGCAACAACTCGACGTGGCATGGACTCAACAAGTCGTTGGAAGTCTTCTGCAGGAATATTGAGCCATGCTGTCTCGATAGACGTCCATAATTGTGAAAGCGTTGATGGGGCAGGATTTTGGGCACGAACAGACCTCTCGATGGTGTCCCATAAATGCTCAATGGGATTCATGTCGGGCGATCTAGGTGGCCAAATCATTCGTTGGAATTGTCCAGAATTTTCTTCAAACCAATTGCGAACAGTTGTGGCCCGGTGACATGGCGCATTGTCATCCATAAAAATCCCATCGTTGTTTGGGTACATGAAGTCCATGAATGGCTGCAAGTGATCTCCAAGTAGCTGCACATAAGCATTTCCAGTCAATGTTCGGTCCAGTCGCACTAGAGGACCAAGTCCATGCCATGAAAAAACAGCCCACACCATTACGGAGCCACCACCAGCTTGAACAGTGCCTTGCTGACAGTTTGGGTCCATGGCTTCGTGGGGTCTGAGCCACACTCGAACCCTACCATCGGCTCTTACCAGCTGAAATCGTGACTCATCGGACCAGGCCACGGTTTTCCATTCATCTAGGGACCAACCGATATGCTCACGTGGCCACGAGAGTCGCTGCAAGCGATGTCGTTCTGTCAGTAAAGGCACTCGAGTCGGTCTTCTGCTGGAATAGCCCAAGAAATCCAAATTTCTCCGCACAGTTCTAGCAGACACGTCCATTGTACGTCCCACATTGATTTCTACGGTGATTTGACGCAGTGTTGCTTGTCTGTTAGAATTTACGACTCTTTGCAGACGTCGCCGGTCTCGATCTTTAAGTGCAGGCGGTCGACCACTGCGCTGTCCATGGTGGGATGTTATGCCTGAAATTTCATACTCTCGGCACACTCTTGACACAGTGGATCTGGGAATGTTGAATTCTCTAACGATTTCCGAAATGGCATGACCCATGCGTCTAGCTCCAACTAACATTCCGCGTTCAAAGTCTGTTAATTCACGTCGTGCGGTCATCATCACGTTAAAACCTCTTCACATGAATAACTTGAACAGAAATGAAAGCTCTGTAAAAGCACTGCGCATTTATACCTGTTCTATGCGATGCTACTGCCATCTGAAAATTTGCATATTGCTATCCCATGACTTTTGTCACTTCAGTGTATATATCCTGATATGGCAATGGCCGGACGAAATGACACAGTTTAGCACACAAGGTTAAATTCTAATGTTGTACACAAATCCGACAAAAAAAGGGTGCTATTTTAAATTTGTAAGTTAATGCTTATTTTAATATGGAGACGATTCCTCAAAAAACATTGTTGCTAACATTTAATATTATACACTATTCAAAATAAATGAATATATTTATCTATTTTAATTGGTTTGGGGTCAAAATGTCGCGGCCGAAATGTCGCGGGCCGAAATGTCGCGGGCCAAAATGTCGCGGTCCAAAATGTCGCGTGCCCAAAATGTCGCGGGCCAAAATGTCGCGTGCCCAAAATGTCGCCGGTCAAAAATGTCGCCGGGTCAAAATGTCGCCGGTCCAAAATGTCGCGTGCCCAAAATGTCGCCGGTCCAAAATGTCGCCGAGCCAAAATGTCGCCGGTCAAAAATGTCGCCGAGCCAAAATGTCGCTGGTCAAAAATGTCGCCGGGTCAAAATGTCACCGGGCCAAAATGTCGCCGGTCCAAAATGTCACCAGTCCAAAATATAGCCGTTCCAAAATGACGCTAAGTGCATAGTACATCGCCAGTAATTCACAAATTCAATGCAGCTTAATAATGTAGCTCAATTTTACTAATAAGCTTATCACGGTATGATAAACACACCTGTTTAGTAACTTTTTTTAAACGTAGCAGTTCAGAAAATTAGCTTAATTTATTAACAAAAAATGTACTTAAATTGATTTCTTCTAAAGCTTAAATTATTTCAGTACCGAAGTAATGATATAGTTTTTTCGGGGCTGTACTTAGGGCTCAGCGACGCTAAATTTCTTCCTTTTAATAAGCTTCTACTAGTTTCACATGTGGGTTTGTTTGTTTGTATGTATGCATGTAACTCTGAATAAAAGATAAAATTCGCGTTCTTTACAAACGTAAAAGTAATATATATTAATACTACCATTATTAATACTAAAGGCTAAACAAAGTTGCATGTTGATGTATAATAAGTGCATTTGACATTAGTTCTGAGTTGGGCATCGATCGTCCACAAAATGCATATTATAAGTGCATGTAAACTTCGGATATTCAACAGTTTTGAAAATCTTCTTTTGAATTTGATTTACTCTAAAAGCGTATTTTTTAGTTTTTTAAACTATATTTAGGATTATTTATTTTTTTTACCACACATAGAAATTAAACAAATAAATTTGCTGTAAAGGCTTTTTTTTCCCCTTTTGCGAAAACGGAATACCGTTTAATCACCACGCAGCCTACAGTTTTCTTCTAGAACATTTTCTTTAAGAGTAGGTTGGGGACGTTTGAAATCAAATTAGGGACGCATTGGAGAACAGAACAGGGCACGCTCGTTCATGGAATTATTGTTTTCTTTATAACAACTGGGTGGTGGAATGTCAAGAGGAAAAATGGTATAATATTCAACTCCACATTTAAATTCTGATTGTAACGAAGGTACAGTGCCATGTCTGAGCTGATTAACGCCAGAAATGAATAAGCATCTCGACATTTAAGACCATTCTACAACCAAAATGTTTTCTGAATACTTGCATTACTTCTTGATATAAATCACTCACACAATGAAAAATAAAAAGTTCAATTGCTTTTTTTTATCGATGCTATGGCGTATCGTCTGAACGCTTCCTATGGGCCAATTTTTTATTTGATTTCGTCTGAAGTAGGGGTGCGACATGGAAGGCAAATCATCGATGTTTTAAGACATCAATGTTGGAAAATAAGGACATCGACTAGCTGCCAGGGCAGCTAGATTAGCTTCCTGCGGCATGCTGATGCATAACGTCCCCCCTCTCTAACTTTTACCTCATTCTGAAATTATATTATTTGATATAATTTAATGTTCATTCGATTTCAAGACATACCACGCACGTGGCCCGGCGTTGCACGGGCACTTCGTGCCCTGAAAGTAGTGAGAAAAAAAATTTAAAGAAATTACTCCCCGCCAAGGCGGCTCGCTTACAGGCGCTTCACGCCTTTACTTTTTTCCTATATAAAAAAATCATTCGAATTATTGAGATGCTTCACGCCTTCAAGATGGTGAGGAAAGTTTCAGTAAGTTCAGGTCGCTCAAAGAAAAAAAGCAGACATAGATACTCAGTTTTTAATATAAGTAGATGACTCTTCAACAAATAAATGTTTCAAAATATTACCAGTAGCTAGCGATAAAAATTCTACGTAAGTGGTCCGCTTATGAGTTTCGTGTTTGATTTAGTTAAGCCTTCATTCAAAATTCTCATTATCATTGTTATTATACTGTTTCATAGCAACGACGGTTTGCAAGAATGGATTTCATATTTAATCATTTATTAGGCTTAATCGCTTTAAACTTGACTACTTATTAATTGATATCTTCGCTAATTAAAATCGTATAATTATATCAATTGAAACTAAAGAAGCTTGAAAAATTACCTATCTATCGGTACCTGGTTCGACTTTCAGTTCATTGGCGTTCAGGAGAAAGAAGCGTGACATAGAAAGATAGAAAGATAGTTAGAAAGATAGTTAGAAAGAAAGATAGTGAGAAAGATACTCAGTTTTTAATATAAGTAGATTGTATTGATACATTGACAAAAAAAACATCGATGTTTTCCAACATCGATGTTTCAAAACATCGATCAATTTTTCTTCAATTCTTACATATTTTAATGTAGTTATTAATCAGTTACTCCCCATTACAAGCGCCTCTTTATAACAATCAATTATATATGGGTGATTCTACAAATACGGGAATAGTTCTAACATGTAGAATTCAAAAAATTAATTTGAAATTAAAAATCTGAAAAAAAAATCAGCAAAGCACTTGATAAGTTACATAATTAAAATAGAATATCAGCAGAGCTTAAATGTTTGTATTTTATTGTATTTTTGCATTTTTATTTTTTGAAGGCATATGTGAATGATAAAAAGGACATGTGGATGACACAATGGGTATGTGAATATAACATAGTAAGTATGTGAATAACGCAAACACAATAGGTATATTAAAGAAATTTTTTAACCAGTAAACTGTTAGACATCATTTTTAAACATTGTACTGTCATAGTTTGGCTTTTGATTCATCCACGTGTCTTATATTGGGGCATGTGAATGACAATAGAAAAAGGACACGTGAATGACAAAACACAAGTAATTGTGTTCTCAAAAAGTCATATCTGAATATTTTTCGGCTTCACTTCGAATTAGAACTCACAAATGTAAGCCTTAGGATTATTCATTGTCAAAATTTATTTACATGTACATTTTACATGCATTCTGTGGGGCATGTTAATGACAAAGATAAAAAACACTTGCCTTGAAAGTTGAGTTTAGCTTGCTTTTTATCAAAAAGTAATTGCAGAACAGCAAAATTAATCCTCAGCCAGGAATAACAAAGTCCCATGCTTTATTTTAAGATGTGTTGCCAGATTTTGAAATAAAACATTTCAGAGAAAAATATCTATACTTTTTAGACATGTGGATGACTGATAATCGCTGGGACAAAGTTTAGATTAACTTTTAGAGATATTATTTTCATATTATTTTGCTTTTTTTGTAATTTACATCTTGCACACATTCATATTTATAAATAAAAAACTCTTGAGAAAAAAATTAATTATTTTTTTTTAATCTATATTCCATTGATTGCGAAAATGGCACCTATGGGACAGGGCATGTGGATGACATTTCAATCTAATATCCATTTTTTTAAATGAATAATAATTAAATATTGACATTGTTGATAACGGAAATTATAGAACAAAAGACGCATAAAAATATTCCCAAAATAGTTTTTTATTAAATTAAAAACAAAAAGAGCAATCGGTATGGAACACAAATTTGTCCATTTTTGTAGAATCACCCATATATCTTTTGTCTCCTGGAAAAACATTAATCGTAAGATAACGATGTCAGTTGAGAAAACATTTTCAGCGAGATATATACTGCAACTATTGATTAACTGTATAACTTTTTTTGTCGCATATTTTTATGAAACTTTTTTTTTTTTTGCTGAAATGTAAAACATGATCGAAAGAAAAATTAAGTGCAAAACAACGATGTTTAAAAATCATTGACTGTAAATCATCGCTAGTTATTAAAAAAAAACTTTAATTGCAACTAGTGGTTAGAGAAATATGAATCTATTTTATCGCATATTTTTATTATTTTTTGTTGAAATGTAAAAAGGACATCCAAAAAAAACACTGAATGCGAAACAACAACAATTAAAAGGTAAAAAAAAAAAAGTGAAAGCAAATTTGAGGTGTTTCAGAAACATCGAAAACAAAACATTGCTAATAGTTATAGAATTTTTTCCCAAATGAGGTAAATATTGCAACTTTTGATTAAACAAGAAAACTTTTTAATGAGTATGCTTATCGTATATTTTTCTTTGCCTTTCTTTGCTGGATTACAAAACATCGACTTCGAAACTAACATCGAACCCAAAACATCGATGTTGGAAAAACATCGACCCTCAAACATCGATCGTAAAAATATCGATGTTTTTCCAAAAACATCGATGTTTCCAAAACATCGACATCGACATCGATGTCGCAGCCCTAGTCTGAATCTTCTTCAAACATAGTAATCACGCTATGCTGAAAACGGTCCTTTACATTCTTGTATGTAAAAACTCCCTTGGAAGAACTAGCGGCAAAAACCAATCAACACTGAATCACACATTGGTACATGTAAGTACCAAATTTTATTCTAATTCATGCAGTAAGTTTTGAGGTAGAGTCGCCCCAAAAAATGGGTCACGCAGATACACACTTACAAATTTTCCTTTAAAAAAATAAACGGTAAAATTGAATTCAGCACATGTCAGAACGCGTAAATTCCTCCAAATTGACAATTTTTCACTGATTCAATACTTTATTTTACACATAAAATGCAGAAGAAAATAAAAACATCTCTATTATTAAATAATATAGACTTGCTTTCCATCATGTAAGAAATTTTAACAAAAGCCAAGTTTCAAACATTATATAATTGTCATATTCATTTCACTGTTCTTCAACTTCTTTCTTAACACTTAAATTTTATTTTCGATATCAATTAAACTTGTCTTTGGCTGCTAATCTATTCGTTTTAAAGTTGGTAGATAGCGAGTCACGGTGAAATAAGCTATTGTAAATAAATAACGTACGCTTATTTAAAAACTATTTGTTACTTGGAAAACTCTCGAAACATTTACAAGCCGAAAAGGTAAATTTTTTATAGTATTTTTCAAAAATTTTAGTTCATGCTATTATTTGTTAACGCACACGTTCATCAACAGCAATTAACAATCTTTTACTAATTTGGTGAAAAAAAGCCTTTTTGTATGTTTTAATTTCTGGAACAAAGTGTATCAATATCGGACCTTCTACATTTTTGTCTGACGACATTTGGACTGGCGACATTTTGTGGACTGGTGACATTTTGGACTGGCGACATTTTGGCCCGCGACATTTTGGACCGGAGACATTTTAGACCGGCGACATTTTGGACCGGCGACATTTTTGGCCGGCGACATATTGGACCTGCGACATTTTTTCCCGGCGACATATTGGACCTGCGACATTTTTTCCCGGCGACATATTGGACCTGCGACATTTTTTCCCGGCTACATTTTGGACCTGCGACATTTTTTCCCGGCGACATTTCGGACCTGCGACATTTTGGACCGGTGACATTTTTGCCCGCGACATTTTTTCCCGGCGATATTTTGGCCCGCGATATTTCGGCCGCGACATTTTGGGCGTATACCATTTTAATTAGTTTTCAAACAACAAGGAGCATTTCGTTCCTTTTTTTTTAAAGAACTGTACAAGTTCTTGCGATATTTTCGCACATCGTTTTTGTGTCCTTGGTACTATTTTCAGATACGCCTTCTGTGAGGAACAACACCATAAAAAAATCTCTACCCTCTAAAAAGTGAGCGTCGTAGCCCTCATAAACAACTCACAACTTCAACTGTTATCAGAATATGGGCTCATTGTTGCCACCGAAACGGCAAAATTATCGTTTGTATCACGAGGAGTGGGGCTGCGAATAATGTCAGCGAGTGTAGAACAGCAGCTTTTAAAAAAGTTAAGATGGAAAACTGAAATAGGTAGGGGACTATTTATTGGAAAATCCGGTTACAAACACATTGTTATCAGATACAGGGAAAGATGCATTTTTGCAGTGATTTATTGATATGAAGAAAACGGTAACTTAAAAAATGTTTTAGTAGAACTATTTTTGGATACAGCTTAAATACGATTTTTTGTTCGAACAAAAGATTCCAGAACGATATTCGTTGTTTACTTAATGGTCAGTTCTTCTTTTCTTTTTTCAGTTTATTTCCTCCGATTCAAATTTAATCGAGACGGGATAAATTATGGAGTTTAAGGTGTCCGTTCCTCGTAAGATTGTGAAGAGCTTGTTCGTTGCTTCTGACGTCATTTGCTACGTACTTGGTACTTTTGGTCATAATATAAAAGAGATGATACATGTGTATCTTTAGCACACTGTGCATAAAGTGAACCTGTGGATAGCTAAAAGACGCACAATTTAAATTATGTCCGAACTCATTTTACTCCCCCTCCCCCTCCTCTCTCTCTCTCAAAAAAAAAAAAAAAAAAAAAAAAAAAAAAAAAAAAAAAAAAAAAAAAAGGGAAAAAAAAAGCCAGAGCAATTCAGCGAAAAATTGATCGACTTTCTCGAAATTAAAAAAATAAGCTACGTCCAACACAAAGTATACAACATACAAAAGATCTTTCATGCTACTTCCATTAATGTCAGTCAGTTTTAAACTTCATTTTAAACGTCATTTTAAACTTTTTTTAAAATTCAAAATGTATTTTGGGAATATAATATAGCAATGAATTCGGCTGAAACAATACTAACCCAGGGGAAATTATCTTTTAGATAGTGTTTGGCTTTGATTTTCACAAAATACAGTTTTTCTTTGAGAATAAAATGGGAGAATGAGCTTGTTACGGAAGTTAAGAAAATAATATAATTTTTTTAATCGAGTCAAATCATTAAATAGATAGTTCCAGGTCCGTTTAAGTTACTTTTGAGAATATAATTTTAGTTAATGATTTTTACTTCCTTTTACGTAGTAAAGGAAGTATTGTGATGCCGAAAAAAAATTCACTCAAATTTGGGTCTAAATTTTTATTTTGCTCACCCCCGAATGAATGTTGAGTAGTTTTTTCGACCTGTCAGCACGTGCATATGTACCTACCAACATATAACCAGCCGAAAAATCCTTTTCAACCACCCCCGAGTTAATTACGACGAGTTTTCTCGTGACGTCTGTATGTACGTATGTATGTGTGTATATGTATGTCGCATAACTCAAAAACTATATGCCGTAGAAGCTTCTAGTTGGTATGTAGGCTCTGAGGAGGGTCTAGTTGTGCACCTCCCCTTGTGGTTGCATTCGAATGTTCCCAAGGGGATGTTTTACCCCTTTTTTGGGGTAAATCAGTGTTAATTTCAATGCAGACTAAGTGATATGAATTGGCGCGACCACTTGGCGATATATCGCCAAGCTTTTAGTCGCCAAGTGTTTGACGCCAACTTGGCGACATATCGCCAAGTTGGCGACAAATTTGGCGAAAAAATATATTTTTGAATTTGGGTTCAATTTGGCGCTATTGGCGATATTTTGCGAAAAATCCACTGAATGATGTTAAAATCGGCAATATTTAGAAAATTAATCATTGTAAAACATTTTTTGCATTGTTTCGTGGCAAACTAGGGGTGTAAATGTTTGAATTGTTATCTTGCTCACTCCAAGCACTATTTTAACACTTAAGGCATCTACTAAGAAATTTACACGTAAAAGGAAGTAGTTTGGGGTCCATACCAGATTTTTTTTAAATGTAATAAAGCAAACTTCTTTAATCTAACAAAACTAGTAAAATACATGCCACCAGATGATCCCGTAATGCAACATGATTAGGGGTCTTTGCTGCACAGGGGCCGCCACTTATATGAATCACGTTTGTTCCAAACCAGGGGTTCCCAAACTTTTTTGCTCTGTGGACCTCTTGCGAAGTTTTCGAATTCTCCATGAGCCCCTTCCTTGGGATCTCTCCAAAACTAATCAGGAATCGTAATAATATAACTCAGGCATACTAAAACTGGGAATTAAAAAGTTAAGTTCCATTTATTGATGTTCTAAAGCAACCAGATGACAACTTTCTAAAAGATTCAGTTTGACAGTTTCGCTGTAGAGTAAAAATTTAAAATTTAAGTGAAAAGAGAACAGATAAAGAGAAAAACGGAACATTTTTATGCATACTATCATAAAAATAATGGCACAAAACTAATAAATCAGCTAATATTCTTAGATAGAATAGGTGTACAAGGAAAAAGAAGACTTTTAAGTAGGACAGAATGAATTTGTTGCATCAGCAAAAGAACCCCTATTTGCATCTTGTGGACCCCCAATTTTTTTCCCCTTATATGGACCCCTTCCCAAGGGCGGATCCAGAACTTGTTCAAAGAAGGGGCGGTTTTCGTTTATTAGTTACTTTTTACTGTGTATACCGTAAAGTCGGGTTACTTGGACCCACAAGAGGGCTACTTGAGCCCACAGTAAAATGATAAAATCTGGGTTTGGTACTGGCGTTAGAGACTGCAGAGGGCTTCTACCTAGTGGAGAAACGAGGAACTACGTGCAAGTCTTCAACTAGTAGGTACCTAACCTAGATTTTATCATTTTATTGTAGTGGGCTCAAGTAACCCCCTAGGGTCCACGTAACCCTGATTTACGGTACGTTTGTAAATATTGATCGCATAAGTTTCGGACTTCAATTTCGAAACATTTCCTAGGGAAAGCCCAAATTTCCATCCTTCAACCTCATTATAACTCGTCTAAAATTAGGTTTTTTGAGCTTCAATGTGGAAATTTACTGGATGAGAGTCCCTCAATGGAGGGGCGATCGCTCCCATCGCCCCTCCCTTGTATCCGCCCCTGCGCCCTTCCAAACAACGGGGGACCCCTGGGATCCCCGTGGACCACTTTGGGAACCACTGTTCTAAACAGTTTTGATTCAACAAAGCGAATGATTCAATTAACCGGCGTCTACTGTATTCACTAAATCCTCACTCAGTCGATTTTCTTTTTCCATCAGAGAAAGAGATAGATTAAGTAATTGAGGTAAACAGTTGCAGTAAGTAATTAAATTAAAGAATTATTTACAAAAAAATTTTTGACGTAATGATTTGCTTCAAAGTTTACTATTGCCGCCAGAGTATCTTTTAAAATAAAATTTATGAAAGAGATCCAAAATTAGTTTTATCTAAAAAGGCCTCTTCATTTCACAGCTATCAAGATTTTTCGCACGAGAGTTCAATCACGTGAAACTTTAATGTCGAGCTTTTTGTTTTTGTTTAAAATGATCCAATCCATTTAATTTTCATTCTCAATTTTTTGAGCAGGTCATCCAACTCGATGCATATTTACTAAAACAAAAGAAACGCCCTTCCTTCAGAAATAAGTCTCCCTAGTTGTCCTTAATCGGGAACCAAGAATTCGGAAGATGGAATTGTCATGTGTCTACTGGCAGGATTGACAGAAATCATTACCTTAATGGAGTTATACCACTAGTCAAATTAATTCTGCCCAAGGGAATATTTGAATGTACTGTTATCTTGTGTTTTCATGCTACGTTAGGGACGTAGCAATGGGGGAAATCTATGCTCAATTTCTTCATCTTTTTGGGAGGAAATAATTTTAGTTTCATTAAATAAGATTCAAATATCAAATGCGGTAGTTATTTTTTTCAGACTTTGAGAACACTTTTTTCTTAAAACTGCACATTTATGTTAAGCAAATGAGTAAAGCAATACGTTACTAAATCGATAAAATTTGCTGCTTATAAATTATAATACGTTTTACTTTTGATTTACTCAAAACTGCCGAGATTTTTTTCTCTCCCTATTATTTGATTTACCTCATTCTTTTTCTGCTTGGAATTTTATACAAATCGAAGAAATATATATGTAATACTCTGCGATTTGCATACGAAACGACGATTTTACAACTGACAGTATCTACAAATATCTACAAATGTTACTCGTATATCCTCGTTCTTAATTATTCAGTACTGTTACACACCTGAAAATTTTCAACACGAGGTTGTATGCTGAGAACTTGACCTATAAGGAAATGTCGGTAACTAAAAATGTGTGAATTGCCAAAGAGTCAATGGGGCCGTTCCATGTGATCTGGTCCCATGCGTGACGCTCATATATTTCATCAAAAAAATAGTAATTTGAAAAGATAATGAGCAACGATTTTTGCCTAAGATGTCCCACAACGGTTTTTGATTTCTTAACCAACAAACTTTCATTCATCACCCTCTAAAATCACGACTTTTCAATTAAATACATGAGCGTCACGTGCGAGATAAGATGGAACAACAACATATAGAAATATATTTTTTTGCCAATGCCATACTCTATTCTTTGTCTTTACAGAACAGTTGAGTCCTTTGAGGCGAAATGTGAATTTCTTTTTTACAAAAAATGAACAGGAAAAAATAAATTTTTTGTAAAAATTTTTTTTACATTTCGCCTCAAAGTACTCAACTTCTCTGTTAAGACAAAGAATAGAGTATGACATTTGCAAAAAAAAAAAAAATCAATATGTTGTTGGCAGAGGAAGTTATGTTCAGCCTTACGCAACTAAAAGCACGTTGAACTTTCCTCGGTTATTTATACATTATTTTAAAGTGTTTACACTGGTCTTTCAAACGACACTACTTTTGCTGTACCAACTGAAATGTACAAGCTGTTTTTGGACCTCAAAAACGCTAAAAAACGTCAAAAATGCCTTTTTTTAGGGCCTTCACTGACCTTACGGCAACAGCTTACCACAAATTTAACATTCATTTTGTAAAGTTTCAACCTTCTATATTCCATATACAAAACGAAAATTGGAGTTCAACAGTTCCTGGTAAGAGTTTTGGCTCACGGCAACTTCCATGTCTTGAAAATCCGCTAAATTTTTGATGCCGCACCTTCACCTTTAGGGATCCATAAAAACTAAACAACTCAACTTTAGAGCAAAATATTCTGGATTTGGTCTTTCCATAAGATAATAAACATTTGATTATTTTCTGGAAAAAATCCGAGACATCATGAATCACAGGCGTGATTCTCTCAGATTCTTGCTCTTAATTCATCTGAGTCAAGTCAAGTTGTCTCAAACTACTTGAACTACAAGATTCAAACTACTGTCGGGATTTACTCAAAATGGGTTCGAGGTCGAGCGGTCGATCGCGCTCGATGATTGCCTACCACAGCCCTAATAGACCTTCTGCAACAAACACACACATTTACTCATAGCAGTGGTGTAGTCCTAAACACAGGAGGAGAAGGAACATACATTTTGCTGGCGACATGGAAGTTTCAACCTATTATATATTTCTACTTTGACTACGAGACACTGTTAAGAGACTAACAAAAACAGAGATGCACTATCGCAAAATTTAAAATCACGACTGATTTTTAATGAATTTTTAAAATCCCACGCGCAAAAAATGAACTGTTGTTTTACAGTATAATACTGGCAGCCGAGGTTCCAATTTAAAACTGTAAAATGCACAGTAATAAACTGTAAAGCTAGCAATTTTACAGTTTCTTACTGTAAAGTTAGAAATTTTGTAGTTTATTGCCGTAAAATTTAGCTGTATTATACTGTAAAAACAACAGTATAATACCGGCAGCAAAGGTTCCAGTTTTAAACTGTAAACTGCACAGTAATAAACTGTAAAATTAGCAATTTTGCAGTTTATTACTGTAAAATTAGTAATTTTACAGCTTAGTACTGTAAGAGCAGAAATTTTGCAGTTTATTAGTGTTAAATTTGAAATTTTTACAGTTTATTACTATAAAATTAGCTGTATTATATTACTGTAAAATTAGTAATTTTACAGCTTAGTACTGCAAGAGCAGAAATTTTGCAGTTTATTAGTGTTAAATTTGAAATTTTTACAGTTTATTACTATAAAATTAGCTGCATTATATTATAAAAACAGCATTCATTTTTTACAGTGCACTCCTGTAGAAACGAAACCAGTGACGTCTGATGACTGTAATTTCAGCCTTTCACCCACAAAAACTGCATTGCAGCTATGCTACCCTTTCATTGCGGAGTTTTTCCCCCCTTTCGTTATCAATAAATTTAAGTCTATTAATTCACAATGAAGATTGGACTCGTCAAAGAGCAATACAATAACCTGTATCAGAGATGATTGTTTTAAAATTTTTGCGGCGAAAACCATATTCAAATTTTTAGAAAGGCATTGCTTGGCGACTTTTCCTTGTTACGGCAACCCGGAGGAACAGCGTTGCGAAATAGCGAAAAAACCTGCTTCCGCTAGGGCCAGTACACAACCCAAGTAGCACACTTCATTTTTTAAAGGTAGTAAAATGGTTATTAGCGTTGTAACAACCACTTAAAAACGTTAATAAAACGTTTAAAGGTTATTTGTGCTACCTGGGAAAGCTTCTCGTTTTATTGGCGGCTTGCGGTTGAGGAGTAGAAAATCCCCTCAGCTGTATGACGTCATAGTCACTTGAACTTTAAAAAATATTTTTAAAATAATTACTTGTATCGCAAATTTTTCTCCCCTATGATATTTGTATATGTTGTTCTATCATATAAAAATTAAATTAAAAAATCGAAAACTTCCCTATTCAAGAGGCAGTGGGATTTAAAAGTAAAGGAGCTTCTGAGCTAAAATAAAAAAATATGGAGAGGGTGTCTTCTTGCTTCCCCCTAGACTGCAAAACTGCCTCACCAATTAAAAGAATATGCATGAAAAGAAAGCAAAAAAAAAAAAAAAAAGAACGAATGTAAAGTAACTAAGTAAACACACAAGCTCAGTACCAACTTTTAACAATCCTTTCATTTAAATTCAGCTCTTCATAGTTATTCTTAAACACCGCACGAGTGCTGCGGATCTGGCAGGTCTCCACCTCCCCAGAATCAACTAATTGACAAGCCGCGAACCGAAAGTTTAAAAGATGTCACCTGCTTCCGCAGAACTCTGTGTTCAGGAAGCACGTGATGTCCCCGTTGATTGTCAGTTCGGCGCGAGTTTTGGAGACAGAAACGGGCCAAGTTCATCCTGAGGCTGGTAAAAAGTTTGTGAAAATTTGCTGATGGCGTTGGTTCCATCGAAAGAATTAGGCTAAGAATCACCAAGATTTTTATCTTGAGATATTTTGAGATAATCGTAGAAAAAAATCCTCTTTGATTCAGAAAAGCAAATTGTTCCTTATTAAATAGGAAGCATCGTTTTTTTTTTTTTAATTTTCATGTCTTAAGTGAATTAAGTAAAAGAGTAGGTTTTTGCCTAAAACATGATTTTGCAATAAAGTTTTGATGGTCCTTATGCTAGTCCAAGTAGGGGTAGTGGCTGGATCTCGTTAAAAAGGTGGATTACATCTATAATAGTATCATAGGCTGCTGGTGCACCAAAAATTTGGGGTATCAAAAGAAAAGGGCAACATATCCATTAGCTGTAAGCTGGTTTTTTTTTTTAGAAAAATCCCGCTTTTTGATTGGATCTTAACGTTATTGATTAAATGACCCGCAAAAAAAAAAAGACCCGCAAAGTGCTTTAAAAATCAAGACGGAAGGCCATCAGACTCACCATTCCGATTCAAAGTTCCATTTATATGAAATAACATGAAAAATTTCTATTTTTATGAATATGTAGCTTTTATTTTCGTGAAATAAATCAACCCATTGAGAAAAAAAAATCATTTTTTCCATTGAACATTACTTTCTAACTCTGAAAAGTGAGGGGGCAAGGTATCTTTAGTTTTGGAAGTGCCTATGATATGCTTGCTATGAGCTTCTGAAAGGAGTTGAGGGCAATAAGTTGGCAATTGTTACGGTGGGCTAATTAAAAGGCGTTTTTTTTAAGTAAGGGGAGGGGGGTATTTCAGGGGTCAAATTTACAGGTGCCACTGGATATGTGAATTTTGATTAAGAGGACTCTTCAATAATAACTCTGATACATGTAGTGTACAATATGACACAGAACAATGTCTTGGAGTAAGAGATTCAGATAATAAGTATCAGAATTTTTCTGCTTTGAACTTCAATTTAAAAATCAGTTCCAAATTCTTTTCTTACCACGCATACCAATTAAAAGTTGGACATACGCCACTAACAAAAGGTATGCAGACGCGTTAACACATCATAAACACCGCTGAAGATGTGATAAAACCCAACAAATGAGATCCATTAAAGCTTTCGAACAAGGTGGAAAACGCGAAGGATTGAGTGGCTGTTCGCCAAGGGATGTTTTGGGATTCAAAGGGATTTTTGAAGCGATTTACCGCATCAGAACGCCCGTTTACATCAGCTTTAAGAGTGATGAAAAGAGACAAATGAATATGGATTTTACGAGAAGAATGATGCAATGATTTTGTGCATGATGAGTTGTTGAAACGGTCTCCGTGATATAACGGAAACTGCTGGATTCAGTCACTGAAGAGTCTTTTTTTTTTCTGTTCCGGAGTCGTAAGTCTTCCGTTACAGTTTGGCTCGTTTAAAAAATATTTTCTTGCAGTTTTCAGGCATTGCTTCTTTCAGAAACTGGCCTTCTTTGCTGCTCTCATTTAGTATTTAAACTTCCATCGTAGTCTTTGTACTAGTATCTCTGCTATTCGGCACTATCTCCTTTTGGGTACTTGTTTGAGATAGCAACTGAATTGCATTTTGAGTCGCGATTTGTGTGTTGTGTGTCACTCTACATTTAATTCAAAAGAACATTTTTTCCCCCGTTTAACAAAGTTCAAGTATTCCCATTCTACCAAAACGATGTTACCAACCAATAATAATAATAAAATTAGGACCTAATAAGTAGATAAATAAATAATATTAATAAACACACAAATAAAATTAAAAAGAAAAAAAATCAAAACAAAGAAAAAGCTTTTTTTGTTTGTTTTACTATGAAGAGCAGCACACAATACTTCATGCACATGAACCGGAAGATAATCATTTTCCAATGATAATCTTTGTTTATTTCCTTTTTATTTTCTCAAAAATACCTACATTAAATGTTAAACATATTTTTAAACTTAAGCGTAGTTTCATAAAATCGAGTTATCACGAGTTCTCTCTGTGTATGTGTTTTCACAATATACTTTCGTTAGTCTGGTTGTTGGAGCTTAAAAACTGATTTTCAATATCGTCAAATCATTAATAACATTTATCGTTTTTCTTTTTTATTAAGAGAAGAAATTAGACCCATGTGCAATGTGATTTAGGTGATAAAAATAAAGATGCTTGATTTGAAAATATACAGGGTGCCCAGAAATAACTGACGGCAAAATTTATTTGAGCATAATTTACATTCAAGATGTTTTTTACTGTTGGCAACACTTAATAGACTTAGTTTAATTCTATGAGCAATAGTGCAGACGATTCTTTGAATTAAAATCCGTTTCATTCTTTGCATTATCAAGATGGATGCTAAACGCCGTTTAATTCTCGAATTGCATTTAAAAGGTAAGCGGAATTGGGATTAAAAAAATTGAAGTATTTAAATGTGCCAAAGAAATTAATTGAAAGAACTTTAAAATTGTTTAAAGAAACAGGTAGTGTAGAAGTAAGGCATAATTGTGGAAAAAGCGAAGTGTACGAATAAAAATAATAATAAAATGTGCCCGTGAAAGAGTGCCTTTGTAGGTGCGTATCTGTGGTTACAGTTAAAAGCGCAAGAATAAAAACCATTACTTAAACATTGATTAACAGTTACTTTCATTTAATAACATTTATTTTATCATCATAGAAAAGTTCGTATTACAGTAATAAATATTTTTTGAACCGTCAGTTATTTATGAGCACCCTGTAAATATTAAAGTATGAACTTAAAAAAAAAAAAGAAATACAATTTTAGAATAAGCATTGAAGAAATTTTTAGAATGTGTGTAGAAATGAAAACAGAAAGTAGGAATATGAATGAAAATGATAAATATGCCGCAAAGCCAAGATGATCGTGAAAAATCACAGCTACAAAACTTGCAAATTACCATGTATTATCTCACAATCTGATATGAATGATCAATAATTTTTAACTTTTATTCTCAATTCAAATTTTGTATGCATACATGCGCATTTACTGTCTAAATTTTTTTCGTGCGACCTCCGCCGTATCTGCGCACGCGCCAAGTCTCTTCGGACTTTCTCGAAATAGGGGGGAAAGCTACGAGGAAGTAGTACGCGAACAAAAGCTGAAGGCATCGGGTAGTGCGCATCCAAAACCTAACTCCCCTTCTTTAGATGGAAGCGTCCGTGGCTGCCAGGCTCTCAAAACGCAAACAGACAGTAATGATCTGTTTATGACTGAAAAACATTACAAGTGAAGCAAAGAAAAGCATCCAAATAACACTTCCTGAATATTTGCAAAAGAAAAGAGTAGGCAACTTTGGTGTAGAATTTGTAAAATCGAAAATTAGATCACTTAAAATTTAATTACTACCAACTTGTTTTCATTAATTCCTTGTGAGAGGGCCCTGCTCCACACTGACGTAAAGCAGAAAAATTAAGCAGAAACGTAAAATGGATTACATAGTGTTCCTATGGAAAGTACCCGGATTTTCGGTTTCTGCCTTCAGTTTCGGTCGCGTTTTACGCTGATGTGGAGCAGGACCCTAATTCAGAAAAAAATTAAAGGAAAAAAAGTTTTGCTCATTCTGTTTCTTTTCCAGAAAAAGAAAACAGGGGAAGAAAAAAGAAAGAAAAACGTATAACCACCTCATTAAAAACAGTTAATAAATAATGAAATTTAAAATAAATTATATACTTGAACAGTATTCTAAATGATCAATCAATTACAGTCAAAAAAATTTAGCCAAATGTATCTCGAATGCTATGGCCAAATTTAGTATTTTCTTGTATTTTGTACCATTTTTTGAGTTTTTCTAAAGAGTTTTGGGACAACATTTCTTTCGTGGCAACAACAAAAACAGCTGTTTTGCTTGGCGATTTAAAAAAGTCGCCAAATTTCCGATTTTGTATATCAAAGTAGTTCCAAGCAAAAAATCAGAGCTATTGATGTATGGCATAGTGAGATAAGCTAAGAGGATCAAGGGGTTAAGGCTACTCGTAAACAAAAAGACGGCCATGTGATTTTTTTTTCATAGTATTACTGTACAGTCGAACCTGTTTATCTCGAAAACGTCTCTAAGTCTAAATTTTTCAATTTCCCAGCTTTTACAGCATAGATTTAATGTTTTTCTCATGTTTATCTCGAATGATTTTCCCCGAAAACCTCTCTATCTCGACTTTCGACGACTCTCATTTTTGAATTTCATCTCCAGCCACCTATATCAATGGTATGACTTGGAGACAAAAATCATCTTTTGCACAGTCATTCAAAGACTATGTTCGTAGTTAAAGGTATGCATTCACTTGCTATCGATAGAGTCATCACAATTAGTATAACGTGGACTCACGACATGTCGTACAGTAAAATATTCAACAATATCAACGCAAAACAATGTATTAAGTACTAGTTAAGGATTCCGGGCTGTTGTGCCGTGGTCTGAATGGCTTTAATCCATACGTTTCGATCGCAACTGCGGCGGTCATCTTCAGTGGGTGTCGTTGATTAATTTCGCATCAGTCGCCAAATTAATCAACGACACCCACTGAAGATGACCGCCGCAGTTGCGATCGAAACGTATGGATTAAAGCCATTTAGACCACGGCACAACAGCCCGGAATCCTTAACTAGTATTTACTCCGGCCGTGAAAGCCTTCATTCTTAGAATGTATTAAGTATTTAATTTTGTTCCAATTGCTTATTTTTGTAAATTTTATCACAACCTCTGTATCTGGAAGCCTCAGTATCTCAATTTTTTTTTTCTGTCCCGTGAAATTCGAGACAGACAAGTTTGACTGTAAAACTATTTTGACTCAGTTTAAAAAATCAATGGGAAAGTTTTGTGTCTTACTTTGTATTTAATTCAGGGACTTATACAGGGGAGCTGTTTCTATGGGTTTCCTAAAAACCACGCACTCCGAAAATTTTCAAAACGATTCTAAATCAACATGAAAAATTAAATTTTTCATCGATGTCATTTTTGTAACGATCATTCTTATTCATCATTTTCCCAAAATGAGTGAGTCCCTCTGAGTGCAATTTCTTGAATTCTGCAAAGAATATTTATTTTCATATTAGATCGCATTTTTCTATGTTTTCCTTCTCACTCTTTAGTATAATTATTCGAAAGTTAGTTGCTGTTGTTGATGTTATTATTATTATTGCTGCCGTTGAAAATTCATATCTCGGTAACCTACAAAAACATCGTTTTTTAATTTAAAAACGCCATATTCTTTTTTCCAAATTTTGCATAACTTAAAAAAACTGCATTTAAGAAATATTACTTTTAATGAGCGCGTACGGTTACACGCAGCTATTCTTTTAAGCTTGTGAAAAGACGTTCATTTTTTACTGAGCGTACAAAGGATTAGTGTGGTCCACATCAGATTTTTTTTCTTCCTGAAATACGTATGTCATCTGTCTTCTTAAGGGCCATGCTCCACATCGACGTAAAGCAGAAAAAATAGGCAGAAGCGTAAAATGGATTCAATGGCGTTCCTATGGAAAGTACCCGGATTTTCGGTTTCTGCCTTCAGTTTCGGTCGCGTTTTACGCTGATGTGGAGCATGGCCCTTACACATGTTTTAATATCCATAAAGCCAAAATATCTCTCACTTATTTAAATGTAACAAAAAGTAATCGAATGCACGAATGAAATCAATTTTGATTGATCAGATAATACAGATTTCTCAAGAAATACGTTTGATAAAACACACCCTGAAGCAGAAATCTGGCCACTTCCCAGATTTAATTTAATGTATTACTTGAAGAGATCGCTACCTATCACAAAATAGCTCAGAAATACTCCTCTCGTTACAACTTTCTCACTTTAAAAAAAGCTCAAATTTTCGCAAACCCATCAGTCAAAAAATTAAAACTCAAAAGTGGCGAATGTCAGTTTCTTATTTCGCGGGAAGACTGGAAGAAAAATAGACTGCAGTCAAATATAGCAACATCAGCCAAAATATACCCACAATATTAAAATAACCTGTCAGTCGCGAGGAAACCGCTGAAGAACGAAATGTTGTTTTTAGCAGACACCCAGCACGCGATAAATAAAAGCATTTTTGTTTATGGGGAGACAGATGCATCTTCTCCAAACGATTCATCATTATTACTAACAACATTTAACTTTTCGTCAAGTCTTCGTTTTTCGCGAATTCTAGATATATTTACATATCGCTTGACAAAAGACATCGGTTGGTAATGGTTATTTACGCAAAACAAATTCCATGTCATCCATTCTAAATATGAATCGTTTGCATGTTTTAGTGTCTGAGTGTGGCAACATTCCAGAAGAATGATGAAAAAAAAAACATCATTATGTTGTTATTTTTTTTTTAATCTCGTGAATTATACGAAACGTGTAAATAAAAATATATGAATAATATTTTGTATCAGAGCTGCTGTCTTGAAATTGGTGTCGCAGTAAAAAATATTTGCGTGTATGTGTCATTCATGTTTTTCCGTCTCAGTGATTATTCAAAATCTGTCTGCACTTTTTTAAATAGCAGCATGTGTCTGTAGAATCATTTTCTTTCGTAAATATGGTGTTTGCAATATTTTCTGAAATTAGAAATCATGAAAAGAATGTCAGTAGCAGTTTCTGAAGAATTAAAAATCTTGCCTTGATTTGTTAAAGTAGTATTAATTTAATTATATTATTGGTAAATTTTTGATTAAGGTGAGTTTAATTTGAAGATAATAATAAAAACTTGTATTCGTTTCCAAAAAATTAAAATTTTTACACTCAAGAATGTCAACTGATAACTGCGTATTCTTGAAAGTTATAAATTTGCATGAATGTTAGCGAACATTTTCAAATTGTTTTTACTCATTCTTAGATATGGTCCAATGTTACTAGTTCATTGCTTGTATGTTTTTTACAGCAGTTTATTGCGTTAACATAGAGTAAGAAGAATTTTTCCACTTTTATTTCAAAGTACCCAATGAAGTACAGAAAATCAACATCTCAAGAAAAGAACAATGGCAAAACACATTACTCTCTCTAAAATTTTAAAACTAATTTTAATTTGTTCTGTTTGAAAAATTGAATTTCGGCTAATTATCTCCTCTGTGGCCCAAGTCACCTCGAAAAAGTTTCTCCTTGAGTTTTTCTAAATTCTTGTTATTCATGTTTTGGCAGAGACAAAACCCGGTCATATTGCTTTAAAATACAAACCAAAAAAATGGGTGCAATCATATAATTATTGCAATTTACTTTATAGATTCTTTGAGAAGTACATTTGTAACTAAAAAGGTGATGCAATCAATCTAATGATATTAAGATAAAATTTATAGATTTTGAAGGTTTTTGGATGGCTTCCCGGGTATTAAATGCACTCGTTGCGTATCCCTCCTCTTTTTTTCCCTCACTTTCAAAAATATGAAATAGAAATTTGTTCATCATTTCAAGTTTGTATCGATTTCACGCTGGAAAAAAATTCAGTGAGATAAAAATGGTTCAAAAAACCTGCAGATGAACAAAGAGACACAATCATTGTTAAATATTTTCTTGAAAAAACAAGCATAAATCTTATTTCTTCTCTGAAAAAACTTGGGTGTTACGTCTGAGACATCTACGATTTTATGAAACAAAAATCCGAACGATTACCTAGTAAGTTCTTTTTAACAGCTCTAGGTTATTCCTGTTATTAGTTTTTTTTTTAATTTCATTATTACATAAGCCAGTGAGTAGCAAAGACATGTAAGTGAACGTTTTAAAGCTTCGAGTAAAACGCATTTAAAAATTGGTTAGGGTTTCATTGAAGCAATTTTCTGAATTAACCTATCAACATCTACCAGAGCTACTAGAAACCATCTCTCGACCCAAAATAGAGGAGATATTTTCCTGCCATTTGCACTAGTTATCGTCAAATTTGTAATTTTGGCAGTCAAACTCCTTTGCTTCTCACTGTCTCATATTGCTTTCGCATAGGGTTCGAAACCCTCTCACTTTTTTAAAATAAAACTTACGTTTTAAGGAGGACGAAAGCACGATTTGATTGAAATATTCGAAACTATTTTTCTGAGGAGAATAACTGCAAATTTTCTTAAGATATTAAAAAAAAAAAAAAAAAAAAAAAAAAATCTGGTATGGACCCCACACTACTTCCTTTTACGTGTAAATTTCTTAGTAGTTGCCTTAAGTGTTAAAAAAAGTGCTTGGAGTGAGCAAGGTAACAATTCATATATTTACTCCTCTAAACTGCCACGAAACAATGCAAAAAATACAATTTATAATGGTTAATTTTCTAAATATTGCTGATTTTCATATCATTCAGTGAATTTTTCGCAAAATATCGCCAATAGCGCCAAGTTGAACCCAAATTCAAAAAATATTTTTTTCGCCAAATTTGTCGCCAACTTGGCGATATATCTCCAAGTTGGCGTCAAACACTTGGCGACCAAAAGCTTGGCGACATGTCGCCAAGTAGTGGCGCCAGTTCATATCACTTGGGTCTGTATTGAAATTAACATTGATTTACCCCAAAAAAGGGGTAAAAGACCCCTTTGGAAACATTCGAATGCAATCACAAGGGGAGGTGCACAACTAGACCCCCCTCAGAGTCTAGATACCAAGCTAGAAGTTTCTACGACATATAGTTTTTGAGTTATGCGAGCCACATACGCACATACATCCGCACATACACCCGCACATACGTACATACAGACGTCACGAGAAAACTCGTCGTAATTTACTCGGGGGTGGTCGAAATTGATTTTTCGGCTGTTTGTATGTTGTTAGGTACATATGCACGTGTTGACAGGTCGAAAAAACTACGCGACATTCATTCAGGGGTGAGCAAAGTCAAAATTTAGACCGAAATTTGAGTGAAATTTTTTTCGTGATCACAATACTTCCTTTACTACGTAAAAGGAAGTAAAAAGAATCTATATATTTTTTCAAACTGCGTCCCTTTTATACCTTTTCATCATAAACTTTAAAAATGAAAAGCCTGAAGCACCCCACTCTTGTTGATAGAATATAATTTCATATGCTAAACACATATAAAGGCCACACCCGTATGACCTTGGCCCACAGAATAAATACTGTTACATGATAACGTGTAGTAAATATGAAAAATGATAGTGGTTTATTTCGCATTAACTACTACTTGGGTATTATGCTGTTGAAACTGTGAGCGTGCTAACTACGTTGAGCAAAATGCATCTTTAAAAAAATCACAAGAATATATTTCAAAAACTCGCTTCCATTTTTACACTAATTTACTTATACGTTACAAGGGTACTTCTTTCTATAGGTTTCCGTAATAACAATAATGTATTCGCTTAAAAAATAATTCCTGAAATCGAAATTATTTCTACCAATCAAGAATTTTTAATTCAGGAAAAGGGAAAAAAGATGAGAAAACGAGACATTTTCCATTTTCGGGTATTCTGGACATCTATTTTATCAATCAAAAAGATTATAAAAACGGACAAAAAAATCTTAAATAAAACTATTTATAAAACTTTTCAAACCCAATTTTTTTTTTCATTGTCTCTATTAAATCTTTTCGAAGTTATGATTTTGCAAATTTTATTGTATTTTGGTGAAAGGATAAATATCAGTGAAAAATTGCACTTTTTTGAAAACCACGGAAGCCTACAGAAACCCGGATAAAGATGAAAGATTTAATAATAAACGATTTATATGGGTACAAACTTCTTATCTGTTCATAAAACTCAGCAATCTTGATTTAAAATTGTTATGTTTTGATAATTATTATGTTTTGATTTGATGATAAAATCATCATGTTGTCCTTTGAATCATTTGATTGATGTTCCTCAAATCAGAGTATGTCACGCTGTCATATGCTTGGAAGAATAACCACCATATGTGGACCGAATAGTTTTTACTTTCATTATTGGACATGTTTTTTTATCAAATGAATGTACAAATAAGAATTTTTCTGAATAAATGATGAAGCAATAAACGACTAAATAAAGAATTAACTTTTGAGAGAAAATAAATGACCGAATAAAAGAGTAAAATGAATAAGAAAATAAGTGAATCAGTGGACAATTATGTGAACTAATAAATGAAGGAATGTAACTGGATTAATTAATAAATGAATGAATAAGTAAACAAAATGAGCTATTTCACTTTGTCCAAGCCACTTTGGCCCGTGTGCGCTTTACAAATTGTGTTAAACATTTGAAATCAAAACATGCATATTACACAAGCACAAATATTAACTGTATATTAATTGCATAGATGTTCAGTAGATTTCAATTAATGTTTAAAATGTTAATTATAAAACTTTATCATTTTATACTAACAAAAATTAGTTTTCATGAATTACAAAATGTTACGATAGTTGTATGTAATTCTGAAATCGACTAGTATAAAAACCTAGCTTTTTAGAACAACTTATTGTTTGACTGGAACCAACTATGTGTTCATAGGGGGCGCTGCAAACTACAAATATTTTATCAGTTCACTTTGCCCTTCTATTTCACATTTTCCCACATTACCCCACTGTGGAACAGGAAATCGTTAAACAACGTATGCAAATCGACTATACTAAAATGCAACTTAACTTGACACTGAACGTCAATACGGGCGAAGCCAATAAGAGCTCACAAGCAGTCAACGATCTCCCCTTATTCGCTAAGTAGGCTGTGACGTTTTATCTAGCTCGTTTTTCATAGACTAACGTCACGCTGATGTCACGATGCTGTTTTTCAAGAAAGGTTGCAATGTAGTATAGAAATCGATTTGCAATGAAAAAAAAATATGTAAATAAAGGAAGTACAACTTCTAGCTCGCGTATTTGAGGACAGATGCCCACCTTTTCAAGTCCGATGATTTAAACCCAACAGAAAATCACTTTGAAGACATCTGGCTGCCATTTGTCAGAGTAAAAGTAAACACGGCACGCACTGACAACTTAAGTAACGGGGCGAATTGATGAAAATTCAAGTGCTGGACGAAAAGTTGGAAAGTACTCCGGTTGCTGCTTTGGAAGACAATGGAAATTTCACATCTGTTGTTTAGGCTTTGTTATCGAATTTTGGCAATCGCTCCCAAGGTCACGCAAAGGGTTCACCTCACGAAGACATTTACAATAGTCGTCTCGTGGCGAGACGACAGTGAAACGAGGGGACACTTTTCGTGAGTGCTAAACTGTCTTAAGCAGGAATTCAAGTGAAACACCATTGCAATCCCTTCGAGGCGATCGCAAATTGCAATCGCTACTGGAAGTCGAACTGCATTAAAATCGCATCTCGTAGCGATTGCAACGTTTCACTTGAATCCAAATTTGGGAATTTGCGATTGCATTGGTGAGTTGCGATTATCCGTGTTTTACTTGAATTCGGCCCTTAGGCAGGAATTCAAGTGAAACATCATTGCAATCGTTTCGGGGCGATCGCAATTGCAATCGCTAGTGGAAGTCGAATTACGATAGAATAGCATCTTGTAGCTATTGTAACGTTTCACTTGAATCCAAATTTGGGAATTTGCGATTGCATTGGTGAGTTGAGATTGTCCGTGTTTCATTTGAATTCGGCCCTTAGGCAGGAGTTCAAGTGAAACACCATTGCAATCGCTTCGAGGCGATCGCAAATTGCAATCGCTACTGGAAGTCGAATTACATTAAAATCGCATCTCGTAGCGATTGCAACGTTTTACTTGAATAAAAATTTGGGAATTTGTGATTGCATTGGTGAGTTGCGATCGTCCGTGTTTCACTTGAATTCCTGCCTTAATCTGCTTAAAATTTGTCATCAGCTGAAAACTCCATGCAGGTTTTTAAACGGCAATGGGGGCAAAGGGTATATGCTTCATACAAGTTTTTAGGGAAAAACAACAAAAAACACGCCCACTAATGCCGAAAAATTATTAATTGTTCAAAGCCAGAGGGAGAGGGAGGGGTTTTCCTTTCTCCCGACCCCTCCAGAGGTGGCTGACAATCATTTCTTGATTTTGGATAACTTTACAATATTTTAGGAATTTTCCTCCGCTTTATATCAACAAGTACAATAAAATGACTAAAATAAGAGTGGGTCATTCAAAATCGAGAAATTGTGGCTCTAATTTGGCCTTAATGATTACTTAATTGCTTCAGAATTATATAAATATCCTTGAATGATTAGATATGTATTAATAAAATATATGAAATGTTCAGGAACATCATGGAGTTGTAAAAAAGCGCCAACGGTATAATAGTTATCCTCAAGAAAACGTTTCGCGGGAATAAGGCAGCGGGCACTATTTCTTTCAATTTCCAAGTAACATAATTTCTATTTTAAACCCAGCAGTTATGACTTACTTCTGAGTTTAGTTTTCTGCAAGATTTGTTGTTAGAAACAAATTCGAAATCCTTCAAAGATTAGAATTTATTTTCTTTTCGCCACCTACTGCTACAATAAATCAGTTAATGAAAGGAAACAGGTCATAAATTTCTGCCAGTTTGTGTTCAGGACGCTGCTTTTCATGGAGAAGGAGTGGAAGAAAAACATTTCTACTGTTTGGTGGGCTACTTATTTTGTGCAGTATGCAGCTTAAATGTTTTGTTCGTCTTGAAAGGAAAAGCAATATTCTCCTTTTCTCAAGTTAGAAAGGGAGAAATATGGCTGCCAGAATTATTTTTCTTTTCTTCTTCTTTCATAAAAATCACGGATTTAAATGTATATTGTTAATTTATTTTTACCATTTAATTACAATCACTATAATGATTGAATAATAGTAATTTTCTTTCGTTTCGGTTAATTTCCATTGGTTTAAATATGCAGGGAAGGGGGGGAGGAATGAGTGAAACTTAATGGAAGTAACAAACTTTAGCTTAAATTACCTTATATTATTAATATCCTGTGCGGCCCTAGTAAGGATAATAAATAATAAAATTGAAGGGACAAGTGCATGAAAGTGATATGTGACATTTTTTTTAATTTCTAGAAAACCTTTCAAAAAAAAAAAAAAAGTTGCGCAATTTTTTTTTTTTTGAAAATAAGTTTTTCAAAAATTGTCACATATCACCTTTATCCACTTGCCGCTTCAATTATAGTTGACATACACAATACATTTGCCACTTAATTAATTCAAAATATTAATTGAAATCCTTTTAATCGTCTGAGAAATATGTAGCATTAATTACATTCGAAAGAGGTAGTGTAATAAGCTTGTAGATGATATTTCAAGGTAAAATTAAAATTATTATTTTAATAAACGTGATATCCCGCTTTTTTATGGGAACACATCGACACTTATTCTCTATTTATCTATTTAACAAATGATAGCTAAATTACGAAGCCATTGCTACAGTGCAGTACACAGAAGCAGGGCGGGAGTGGAGAATTTCATAGGAGCTGCAATTGAATCATTTGTCTGTGAAAAACCAGTTAAAAGACAAAGGAAACATACATCATCATATTAAATTGTCCAATTTCGTTTACAAAAATTTTTACTGGAAGAAATATGTCGAAATATGTATACATTTCGGTTTAAAATATAGTAACCTGTATAGATGCTTTAAAATAAATTTAAAAATGCTTTTTCGAACTTTTAGAGCTTTTCTCTTGACTGCTTATGCTTCTAAAATGAGTGAAGTCAGCATACGCGGCGGATTTTAGCAACTGAATTGACTAAAAAACGGTGCTTTAACCAAGAGTGTACTGCGCTGCACAAGTTAGCACTGTTTTTCACAAGAAGCTCTTTATGGTGGTTAAGCAGAAATAGTATTCCGTACATGACTCAATAGCTTCCGTTTAAATCGTTTTAACAGCAACGGAAAGTTAGTTTTTTCTCATCTTCAGTTTGTCTAACTTCAGATGTATACCACATGTACGCTAGACGCCATTACGGTCGGGTATCAAAGTTTTTATTGCTAACTGCGCCGAAAAGCTTTTCAAAGAAAATTTCTTCTTTTATTGGATTTTTTATGACATAAATGTCATAAAGGGAGAGTTTCCTTCAGTCAAAAGTACTACCTTTTGCTTCTGAAATTGATAGAATGATATAAAAAAATAACATGGGCCCGGAAAATACGTTAATTTTCCCAACAGTTTATTTTTTACTAATTTTTTTAAATACCCTACCTTGAAAACGGGGTGTGGTTTTTGTGACATCAGTGGTGCACCTAACAGCTCTCAATTCGTTTACTAACACCATTTTGCTTGACTTGAGTTGTCCAATCGCAGGAATTGGTGACGTCACGACCTTCGTCATCTCACACAACCAATTATATTTCGCGCTTCACGTGCACCACTGACGTCATGCGCAGATTTTTTTTTTTTTTTTTTTTTAGGAATAGCATATGCGCACCGGTTAAAATAATTCATAAAAAAGATATAAACTGTGTCAAAAAATATAAAAAAAGGTCAATTCCTGTGTTTTGAAGCATGTTCTTTCAGAAAAAAATACTTTTGAAATTTCGGAAACTCCCCCATTGGGACAAAAAGACTAGAATGAATTATCTTGATGCTTAAACTTTATTAATGGTATAGAAATCAGAATGATTGAATTCCAGTGTATTCAAACACGCAGGAAGTGATTTTATTATTTTTTTTATTTGATTTCTCTTGCTTTTTTCAATTTTAATTTTCATTAATTTATTTAGCTCATTTACAGAAGAATTAAACTTATTAGACATGCAGAAAACAAAGGCGATTGTATTGTTATTGCTGTCCAAAACGATACTGTAGAGCTTTAAAAAATTTCCCATGAAAAGAATTTCTTTGTTTAAAAAATCATAACGTTAAATTTTCAATACAAAAAAAAAAAAAAAAAAAAAAAAAAAGATAATAAAGCATAGTTTTTACTTCAACTTAAGTTCAAAACTTTTCCTCTTGTTAACATTTAAATTTTAATCTCTCATTTTTAATGACAAATTATGACTATTAGTAAATGAAAATTAAACCATTTAAAATGAAAATTAATGAGTTGCGATGAGTAACGTGTCGCTGTCATGTTGTCTGAGTCCCACTTAATAACAATTTTCGGTCAAGCTTTCTTCTGTCCAAATTTACCTTAAAATTTAAAATTTGATCATTATTCGTACAGAAGCTCTTCTTATAAAGCTTCTCTTTAAAACACTTCACAGAGTTAAAGTTTTTTCAAGAAAAATCTACCGGCAAGGTTTGAAACTATCAAAAATCAGGGGTGCCCACAGGGGGGGGGGGATTATGGCGCAAGTTGCGCCATCAAAATGTTTGGGGGGGATTTTTTAAAACTAATTTATTTATTTATTTAAATTATTTATTAATTTATTTTTTAATTCAAATTACAAATTTGTTTTTTAATTTAAATTATTAATTCTTTTAAATTTAAATTAGAAATAGATTTTTTTAATAAAAATTAACCATTAATTATTTTTTTTAATTTAAGTTATTTCTTTTATTTCCTTATTATTATTTTTATTATTTGTGTGCGTGTGTGTGTGTTTGGAATGTCTGGAAGGAAAAAAAAGCGATTCTATTCCACGCACAATTCGAAAATTAATAATATATAAAAAAATTAATAGTTACAATTTAAAAAATAAATAAATAATATTTAAAAAAATAAAAAAATAAATAAAATAAAAAAGAGGGGTAAAAAAGATTAAAAGCATAAGACGGTTGTGAAAATTGGGGGGGGGGGGGGGTATTTACGCCACTGAGCTTGGAGGGAATGGGCACCCCTGTCAAGAATGATAATTTACCTTTAAAATGGAATGTGTTAGAAATAACTTTTTGAAAGGGTTATGCAATGAGGATGTGATCTCTCCATGTTGATCAAACTTCTTCTGTACAAGTAAAAGAACAAAAATACTTAAAGTAAAATAGAATTAAAAAAATATATCAAATTAGAAAAAAGTGTATGATGTTAGACAACAATTTAAGACGATTACTTTTAGTTGAATATCAAGCATCATTTTTCATTTTTAATTTTACCCTTTTTTAACTGTACTTATTCTTATATGATTTCGTATCTTTTTAAAATATCAGGCGAAGAAAAAGGTTTTGTCGGAAAGCTCCAATTAATTAACAAAACAAATACAGTGTAAGAGGGTTGTGAAAAATTGGGGGGGGGGGGGCTATTTGAACCACTGAGCTTGGAGGGGATGGGCACCCCTGTCAAGAATGATAATTTAACCTTTCAAATGGAATGTGTTAGAAATAACTTTTTGAAAGGGTTATGCAATGAGGTACTCTCCCATGTTGATCAAACTTGTTCTGTACGAGTAAAAGAACAAAAATACTTAAAGTAAAATAGAATTAAAAAAATATATCAAATTAGAAAAAAGTGTATGATGTTCGACAACAATTTAAGACGATTATTTTTAGTTGAATATCAAGCATCATTTTTCATTTTTAATTTTACTCTTTTTTACTGTACTTATTATTATATGATTTCTTATCTTTTTAATATATCAGGCGAAGAAAAAGGTTTTTGTCGGAAAGCTAAAATTAATTAACAAAACAAATACAGTGTGAGAAAAGTAAAATTTCTTTAAAAAAATGTTTATAGAACAAAACCGTTTTAGAAATTTTGAAAAAAACGGAAACAAAAAAATGTCATGTCACTTACTGTCAGTAAAATGAAAACTATTAAAAGGAAAATAAAAAGATGTCATGCAGTTAATCTATTTAATTTGACCATTTTCATGAGTAGAAGTTAATGATTTACTGAGCTAGGTGAAAGTAATGCTCTAATTACCATAATTATTTTTATCACGCAAGGCCATGTCGGACCATTAAAACTTTTCCCTAAAGTGACGCTATTACTTTACATACTTGGTTTGCTGAATTTTGTTCGTGAGAAGTTGTGTGAGAATACACAAACTTTTCAAGTACGTTTGCATTAGTAAATATATTTTATTGGCTACATTTAATTGTGTATTTCACTATTTCCTACAATTAAGAAAGCAAGGCCATGGATTATAAAGTTATGTACAGTCATTCAATTTAACTTTTATCTACCAATTTCTCTAGTTTTAGGACTCGGCTCATATATAATTATATAGTAACCCCTATATAGCCCTGGTCGGGAGACAAGAAAAAAAAAACGTGATATTTTCGAAAGCGCGACTTAACGGAGGTCGTGAAGAGTAACAATTCAATAAATGTACAAATTAATGACATGTGAATTTGCAAAAAAAAATATTTTGCTTTCATATTAGGACCATTTTCTTAACAAAACAAAAGAAAATTTGCTCACACTAATAATCCTTTTAAATAAATATTATGTAATTTCGATTGTTTCATGGTGCGAAATACGAATGTAAAGTTGCAGTTAAACTGCAACGAGTTCTGATGGATAAAAAACTTAAAAGTTTTTTTTTCATTAAAAGAAATATTTTTTGTGTGCAAAAAGCTTTTCTTCTATGGGTGTCAAATGTAAAACAACTTTTTCATCAAATATAAATTTTTGGGAGGCATAAGAAAAGCGCGATATATCCGAATGAGCGATATAACGAGGCATGCTGTAACGAGGGGTTACTGTAGTGTTATTGCATCTACCGGCATAAAACTAAAGAAAAAAAAAATCCTGCTCTAAGCATCCTGCCCCTGTCATTGATTTGAGTTTTGTCTTCTGAAACTCAAATTACAGTGAACTCTCACTTATACGCCGCTTCATTTATGCGCCTCTTTCACTTATACGACGATTTTGAATGGTCCCCAGTACATTCCGTAGCAAAATAATGATAGTATCGTTCGTTTATGCGTCGCTCTAAAGATAAATATTTCACTTATGCGCCGAATTTTCCCTAAAATGTATGAAAATTTATTTATTTCCTTTAAAAAATTAGCATTTTTCTTTACTTTCCTCTTTAATATTTCGCCTTTATTGCTCACGGAAGGAATTTTTTCTGCATGAACTAGAGTACGGAGAGGAACAATTACCTATTATGCATCGTTTTAAAGGGAACAGTTTGTAATTAGGTATGCTACAACTTTTGTTTTCTCTTAATCATTATAGTTACGTTACAGTAATTGCCAAACTAGTAATATGTCCCTTTTCTATGGAAACATTCTTATTCACTCTCTCATTAGAACCAATGTTGAGTTTTAGTCCTTTAAATAGGCTTGTTCACTTGTACGTCTCTCTCACTACGCGCCTTTTTCTGTTGGTCCCTAGGGCAGGCGGATAAGTGAGAGTTCACTGTATGTTTTTTGCAATCACGAAATACGATAGGGTCCTACTTATTATGTTTCTTGTTTCTACAAAAGGCTGCTTTAGAGGTGTGTGCCTCTATGTTTTTAACCCCTGACGCAACAAGGAAGGGAATTATAAGTTTGACGTGTCTGTATATCTGTCGCGCTGTGTATCTGTCGATCTGTGTATCTGTCTGTGGCACCCTACAGCCTAAACTGATGGATTGATTTTTAATTTTTTTTTTTGTTTGAAGGGTGAAGTGATGGAGCGTGTTCTTAACTAGGTTGTGTCTTCGAATGACATTAATTAGCAAAGATATTAGTTAAAAACCTTTAAAATGCTTTTCGCGATTTTTGAAGTGAAAACATACTGTAAAATTTAAAACAATAGTACCAGAAGAAAAAATAAATCTGCGTGTGATAAGATGTGTTTGGAGCTTCCATGTAATATAGAATTCGAATTATAACGTTTTTTAGCAAATACGGTTAAGGTTTAAATCTACAGGATCTTAAAAAGATTTCATTGTTGGTTGACGAGGAAAAAAAATCAATGATTTAAAATGTTTATCTGTTGTCAGTTTCTATTTGTCGACGATTAAAATACTTGTTATTGGTTTTAGTATAAGAATTTTCAATTTTCCTTCTTTATTCTGCTTTTTCGATTAGAAAGTTTTACTTATCAGGATGATCTTTCCTTTTCCCTGTTTACCATATCCTCTCGAAAACAAGTAAATAAGTTTAGATTTAAAATGCTTTATGACCATAGAAGTTCGTTTTAACATGATATCAGTAATCAGGTTCAGGGGTAGTTTAAATATTTAATTTAATCTTAGTAGTTATTATCAAGATTGGAATCTTCGTCATTTAAGAAAGTTCGATGGTGTGCCGGACTCGTAGCAATATGCAAAACGAGAGTCTTTAGCAACTCCAAGTCGCATTGACTTCCGACCCTATTCCTGAAGCAAAAGTGATTTTATTCAAATATGCTTTGTGTGTTCATTTTAAATATAATAGTCTCGAAAGTCTTCAGTCTGAAAAGTCCGAGGTTTTGGTTAAATCAAGGTGCTTTATTGACATTTTAAGGTACATTTTTAATAACTAAGAAACTGTTATTTAAAATTTACCCTCTTAGAATATTTTGCTGTAAAATTTCCTTTAGTGAACATATTAAAGTAATAAAGTAATAAAAATGTATTGAGAGGTTGGTGTCAAAAACACTCGCGAAATATTTTTGACTGCTTGAGATGCATTATGGAAATAATAGCCTGATATGAAAAACGATTTGAAATTACAATTTTTTTACTTCCTCATGTAGCCTGAAAAGTGTTAAGTTTTTACTATTAAAAGAATTTTCCAGATAATTCGAATTTTCAGTAATCTGAAATAGCATGAGCCCCAATTGCCTCGGATTTTCGAGACTACTGTAATAGTTTTTTCTTTTTTAATTTATTTGATGAAGAAATTAATTAAAAGGTATTTAAAAGAGTAGGAAACAATTTTATCCGCTTGGGAGGGGACGTAAGTGCCCCGTCATCCTAAAACCAGCTACTGGCTCTGTCCACTAATAAAACACTATAACTACACTGCAAAAAATAAGTTGTTGTTTTTACAGTACAATGCTGAAATCAGGGGTTTAAGTTTAAAACTGTAAAAGCGCAGTAATGAACTGTGAAACTAGCTATTTTAAAGTTTATTACTGTCAAGGGTCATTCCATAGTGACTAACGTAACATTCAGAGCTGATTTTGTAACTGTTTTAACTTGTAACTTAAAGGATAAAAAAATATTTTTTAGTTATGCTGGTGGATTTACAATGTACATAGTATCTATATCAGTTCTGCTAAGAATTTAAATCAACATTACTGACAGTAGATATTTTTTCTACCAAAAGGGCAGCGTGACTAACGTATCATTTTTGCAACCCTGAAAATGAATGCTCATGTCGTGAGGCAAACATTTCTGAAAGTTCAGCAAGTGTTAAAAATTGAATGATATATTTGAAAAATGGGTCAAGTTGGCTTTTAAAAACATAAAATATATATATTAAATCTTAATTTTTTTAGTCTTCAGTGTCACTTTTACTCAAGATGGCGTGTGACTAACGTAACCATCGAATAACAAGCAGTAAACACGCTACAAACTATTTGTTATGGCTAATCTCAGTGATAATTACAATACTTTTTCAATTTTTTAAAACTTCTTATGTTGTATAATTTTAATTTATTTATTTGTTTATTTATTTTTTGATACTTTTTTCACTTCGGTATTTTTTTTTCTTTGGCTGAGGTTGACATTTCTATGGAATGACCCTAAAACTAGCAATTTTACAGTTTATAACTGTAAACTAGCAATTTTACAGTTTATTACCCTAAAATTAGCTGTATTATACTGTAAAAACAACAGTGTAATACTTGCAGCAGAGGTTCCAGTTTAAAACTGTAAAATGCACAGTAATAAACTGTGAAACTAACAATTTTACAGTTTATTACTATAAACTAGCACTTTTACAACTTTTTACTATAAATTAGCAATTTTACAGTTTATTACTGTAAGCTAGTAATTTTACAGTTACTACTGTAAACTTAGCAGTTTTACAATTTATTACTATAAAATTAGCTGTATTATACTGCAAAAACAATTCATTTCTTACAGTATACTTGCAGGTGACATTTATGACTAATTTATGCGAATAGTCTTTCTCTAACTATTTAAACATTAAACTGGGTGAAAAATTTAGGCTGTCGAGAACAGAATGAACAATCTAGAACTACCATGGTAAATCGAAACTCGATTTACCTTTGCATACTGTT
This sequence comes from Uloborus plumipes, assembly GCA_038373865.1. Taxonomy (NCBI): domain Eukaryota; kingdom Metazoa; phylum Arthropoda; class Arachnida; order Araneae; family Uloboridae; genus Uloborus; species Uloborus plumipes. The sequence continues at coordinate 71,292 of JAXGGA010000917.1, forward strand.
AAAGCAAAACCGAGTCAAACTTCCAAACCGTCAATGCGTTACCGTAAATATTGACAACAATGTTGTTTTGAGAGAGGGAGACACTCGGGTATTTTATAGTGTTGCCTTTTTGAAACTCCTTTTACTATTTTAATCGTGTGAGAGACGTCGTTTTGTTCCTTCTATTTTAAGAAAGAGCTTCGTCTGCACGGGGCACTGACACGTTTAGGAGCTCATGTTTGACCTACATGAACTGTTGTCTCATTTCTTAAACGCCAGGGGGTTCGCTTGCACGCGAGATTTGCTTTTTGCAAACTTTGTTGAAATCTGTTTACAGGCTAAAATGAATATGCAACCCTTTTTAACAATCTAATTGACTGCTCAGATATTATTAATTCCATCCATTTTGCTGTATCAAATAGAACTCTTACGAGTGATCTGTGTTTTAAAAATATTTTTTCAAAATTTAATTATGTTGATAATTTTTGCCTTTTTAAATTTTACAAACTTTTTGACTCTCATCGTCGCGTTTTGGATATTTTTAATATGTCATTTAATAATTTTAAGTCTATTTGCTTTAATATTTTAAATGTGTAATTTGTTGTGTTTTAAATATTTTTAACATGCCTTTTAATTATTTTAAGTCTAAATGTTTCAATATTTTGAATGTATAAATTGTTTTAATTGTTCTTGTTATATTTGCCACTGTAATTGGATTTGTCTGTAGTGTGCAATACTTTTAAAATAAAAAATAAATAAAATAAAAATTGAAAATTCTCTGAAAATTTAGAGCTAGGAAGTTGGGTGCGAGTTCTTATTTTATCCGTTAATTTTGCCTGACACTACCATTACAAAATTTAGAACATTTTTTTAAGCCTGCAGTTTAGAGCAACAAATTAGATATTAATTAGATTATACAGGGCTGCCACTGAGTTAAGACACTAAAAATAGCTGCTTCAGTAACTTCTCATATGAAAAAAAAAGGTTTCTTAAATAATAGCCAAATGCAGAAAATATTTTTCGAACTAGTTCTTACAATTTTTCCTTAAAGAGCATTTATATCATATTACGCAGATACTTATATAAAAGCTACGTAGTATGCAAGCAGGACTACTCTGATAAAAGAAGCGCCTGCACTGTTACGGTGGTCCCTATGTCAGCTATTACAGGTGATTTTGCATTAATCAATAATTGTAATAATGTAAGGTATATTATAGCATCTACTAGGAGAAAATGATAAAACAGTAATGGCAAAAAACTAGCTGTCGTGGCAAAAGCCTTGTTCAGATTAATTTAAAACATTTTATTTGTTAGTAAAAAGAAATTGGCAACTGCTAAAAATTTCAAATCATTGAAAGTTTTCAGCTGTTATGATAATTAAAAGCGTGAAAGCTATTTTTTAATGAATTAATTTTTCGCATTGTTGACTAAGCGCAAAAATCACCCCACCCTCCCGGGGCGATTGGCGCCAAAATTTAATGGATGCTTGCTTCCATATTGGGTTAGTGTTATTCCAAATTTCAGTCAAATCGCAGCAATATTTCTCGAGATATAGCAGGTGCAATGACAAAATAAGCACTTTTGATTGCTCCACCCCCCTTTGAGATATTGACACAAAAATTGAATCAGCTCTTGTACTCTTTAACGTCTACTTGAGTACCAATTTTTGTTCGGTTTCGTTCATTACTTCTCGAGATATAGCAGTTACATTAAATAAGAAGAACGCTCGATTGCTCCACCCCCTTTGAGATATTGACACACAAATTGAATCAGCACCAGTACTCAATAAGGTCTACCTATGGACCCATTTTTGTTTGATTTCACCGGTTACTTCCTGAGATATAGCAATCACCCACGCGCAGAAAACGTGCGATTGCTCCACCCCCCTTGGAGGAATTCGCTAAAAAAAGTCAGGTGCACCAATTCACATGGTGATACCATATGTGCAAAAATTTTTGTTCCATTTCACGCAGTAGTTTATACTCTAGCGCGGCAACAAAAACTGGTCACACACATACAGACTCATACACAGACACACAGACATTTTCCAAAAATGATCGAAATGGACTCAGCGCACCTCAAAACGTGCAAATCCGTCAAAATTCGACATTCGAAAATTTTCACGAATCCAATACTTTCTTCTATATAGTAGATATAGAAGAAGTAAAAAGCTCATACTGTCTGATCTTCCAAGTTAAAACCTTCCACGCATTTACGCATGTGTCAGGTCTTCCCTGATCTTACCAAAATAAGGTTGTTAGGTAAGATAACAATGGGGGGAAGAATAATGAAAAGCATTTTGTACCGTATCAAACAACGTGGAACGATGCTCATTTCAAATACATAGTTTAGTTGAATATGTCAAAAGGATATAGCAAGTGCAAGTTTTTAACTGAAAACTTCGGAAAGTTATCGCCCGCAACCCAACTACCCTTTTTTAAGTGCAACTGCTCACATGGTCCATGCTCGGTTTTCATGGACAGACAGTAGGTAATTACTATTTTTTTAGTTTCTCAAAACAAAATGGTTTATGCAACAAAAATGCTTTTAGAAAGCAGCAAGAGAGAGAGAGAAATCAGCGTTAAGAATGTCAAATAACGTCATATAACAATGGTATCTGTAAAATCTATTTCATTAAGAAAACTTATCTATTATTACTATTACTAAACTCTAAACATGCTGAAAGGAAAGTTTTATATTGCATTACGTGATCTGTTGGGTGAATTTGAAGTTGAAATAACGAAATTTTTTCAACCTTATTTTATCTTAGCGCTTTTATAAAATAACAGACATTCGAAGTAAAATGAAGATCTAGTCAGCATTGTCATTCAGTACTTCAATGTAAGATTAAGGTGATAAGGTTTGGAGCAATTAAATTGCATTGCAAGAAATAAATAAATAAATAAAAATAACTATGAAAAAACTCCACCAGTCACCACTTATTAAAACTTGTAAGGAAATTTGGTAGAATAATTGTTTTATAAACTGAATATTACATTTATACAAGAACTTGGGAGTACAGTACTAATGTTTACAGAATGCAGTGGCGAATTTTCCATATCTGAAATTCAAAGGACCCCCACGACATTAAAACCAAGAAAGGGATCAAAATTGCACGTGAATTTTTGTTTTACTTTAGACAAAGAGGCTTCCAAAAATACATTGCAACTGGTACAGAAATGTACGAATCCACCATTGATAGCATCGCTAAATACTTAGCTACTGAATAATTGCCCGCCTCTTGCTTCCAAGGTAAACATTCTTTTTAACTTTCTATCAGGATGCAAACATGCATTCCTAATACTGTCGGCCCCGCTTAAACGAATACTGTCCGTTCCAAGAAGTATTATTCGATTAAACGGGGTATTCGATTAAGCGGGGATCTATAACATTATGTCTATGACATCGGTTCCGAGATATTTTATTCGTATGAGCGGGGTGGGGTATTCGTTTAACCGCTACCCGATTAAGCGGGGACAACAGTATTCTTTATTTGATTCGAAATGAATCCAGAGTTGACACGCATCAACTATGTCAAAATTTCATGCTGGCTTATTTCGAGTTTCAAAATATTAAGGAGATAAAATCAGGGAATGCTCCTGCACGTGCATTTAACATAAATCTGAGAATTGAATCCTGTAGTTTAGAGAATAAATTTTTATGAATTAAAAGGCTTTCCTATCCGTACTATAATTAAGGTGAATCATTATGTATGACAACTGTTACAACAGTACACTACCGATTATACGTGGGATTCGGTGGCACAAGTATCGCATATAACGAAAACCGCGGATAGCGAAAGAATGCTTAAAATAATGGGTAAAGAAAATAAAAGTGTCTTTTGCTTAAAAATAATTGTACTGTACATAAAACTTCATATTAACAGTGAAGATCGGTGCAGTATTAAAAATTATTTGTATTTTAATTCTGAAGCATATGAAATCTATAAAGGAATAGTACTCATAATGACGCCCAATAAAAGCAATTTATTCGAAAAAGTAAGCCGCACTCTTCTGCAGAGCCCGATCATTCTGACATTGGACATGATACATATTTCTATTTCAGTGCCCCCCAACCTAGAGCCGCTATATAGACAGGCCGACGCATCAAGATTAAGTTTCACCACTTTGGATCCAATTCCTTAACTTTTACTTTCAAATTTTCATTGTTGCGGAGTAGGGTTACCAGAAAAAAGTTTTGGCACATTGCTAAGCTTTGCCAAATCCACGTGTCGCTAGTAATTGCTCACAGTGAAAAACTACCAAAACGCGATTACTGGCCAGAAAAGACAACCACTCAAACACACAAACACGAGCTGGATCCAAAGTGGTGAAACTTAATCTTGATGCGCCGGCTCGTATATATAGGGGCCTTACCCCAACCTAAGGCCCCTATATAGACGAGCCGAAGCATCAAGATTAAGTTTGACCACTTTGGATCCAGCGCGTGTTTGAGGGTTGTCTTTTCTGGCGAGTTATCGCTTTTGGGTAACTTTTCACGTGAATGCAACAAAGCTTGGAAATATTCCGAAACTTTGCTCTGGTAACCCTAGCTCCGTAACAATGAAAAATGAAAGTAAAAGTCTATGAGTTGGATCCAAAGTGGTGAAACTTGCGTCGGCCTGTCTATATAGCGGCTCTACTCCCCACCCCCCATATCAGTTATGTGTTACGAGTAAAAAAATTTTACAACACCAGAATGAAATAAAAGTTTTGTGCAAAGATCGAACTTAAAAAAAATAAATAATGCTGTCAAATTATTAAGAGAAAAATATACGTCGACATGCACAGGCAATATACAATAGGCATCTCGTATTTAGGGGGCGTTGGGTAAAAAAGTAAGGGGATTCCCCCCCCCCCCCTGAAGTCTGAGAGGAGGGGCCTGTGCTTGCGTGCCCCTGCGGTAATCAGGCTCTCTGCTCTTCTATAAGAAATATTAAGCAAAAACAAATTTCATTTCACTGAGCAATTAGTTTTCTTCCTCAAGACCGTTGCGGATAATCTAGATTATACTGTAGTTCATACTTCATACGATTCTTCAGCAAGCTCTCTTTCACCTCGAAGGGTTTTGGACACTGGGTGGTTTTCGGCTGGTTTTTGACAGTTTAAGCCCCCTGGTTTTGATACAATGATATGATTTATTAGAATCGTTGCTTTTTTTTTTGTGAATTTGCCAGTTAAACAAGTTAGGTCACTAAAAATTAAAGAATCTCTTTAGAATGTAAAAGAGCCAATCAAAAAGTTAAACAAGCAGGCTATTAGCATTAAATTTCCATTAAAATGTAAAATAATCCGCAAACTGAATTTAAGCACGCTTGAATCTTTTTTTAAATCTAACATGATCCTCTAAAGAAATACACCAAACTATTCAAAGACATGCAAAGTTCCATTAAAATGCAAAACTATAGCATTTTGCCATTCATGGGGATAAAGTAAATGATAATTATGTTTAGAAAATAACCAATTCTCCAAGCTCCAATGTAACCCTCCTCTATAATCCTCATAAATATTAAAAGAGTTTTCGAACCGTTCCGATATTTGTAGAGAAAATTACAACGTTAAGAAGGAATAAATAAGCAGGGATAATGCAGACACGTGTTTCGGCGTTACAAGGAACGCCTCTTTCAATGCAAAAAAAAAAAAAAAAAATGAGCTTATGGATGCACAGACATCCGACAAAAGCAACGGAAACAGAAGCGAACAGCTTAAAAAGCAAACATAGCGGATTACCTGAACACCAATAAAAAAATTTTAAGCCAAAAAAGATCCAATGGGAAAATAAAGATTGATATGAAGCTTTCTACCAGGTAAGAAATGGAAAGAAAGAATTCGGTTGGCGACACGATAAGCCAAAAGGCCAACATAATAAAAAACACCAAGCTAAACTGTTAATCGCAAGAACAAAAAATGAAGGAACAAAAGAATGAAAGAAAACGAATCGGTAAATGAAGAAAAAAAAAAGAAAAAAAAATCTGGTATGGACTCCACACTACTTACGTGTAAATTTCTTAGTAGTTGCCTTAAGTGTTAAAAAAATTTCTTGGAGTGAGCAAGGTAACAATTCAAATATTTACTCCCCTAATCTGCCACGAAACAATGCAAAAAATATTTTACAATGGTTAATTTTTTAAATATTGCTGATTTTAATATCATTCAGTGCATTTTTCGCAAAATATCGCCAATAGCGCCAAGTTGAACCCAAATTCATAAAATAATTTTTTCACCAAGTGTTTGTCGCCAACTTGGCGATATGTCGCCAAGTTGGCGTCAAACACTCGACGTCCAAAAGCTTGGCGACATATCGCCAAGTGGTCGTGCCAATTCATATCACTTGAGTCTGCATTGAAATTAACACTGATTTACCCCAAAAAAGGGGTAAAACAACCCCTTGGGAACATTCGAATGCAACCACAAGAGGAGGTGCACAACTAGACCATCCTCAGAGCCTATATACCAAGCTAGAAGCTTCTACGGCATATAGTTTTTGAGTTATGTGACCCACATACAAACGCACATACGTATTTACAGACGTCACGAGAAAACGCGTCGTAAGTAACTCGGGGGTGGTTGAAAAGGATTTTTCGGCTGCTTATATGTTGGTAGGTATATATGCACGTGCTGACAGGTCGAAAAAACTACTGAACATTCATTCGGGGGTGAACAAAATCAAAATTTAGACACAAATTTGAGTTTTTTTTTCCGCGATCACAATACTTCCTTTACTACGTAAAAGGAAGTAATAAAGATAAGTAGAAAATAGGAAAAATGCCAGCAAAATCAGAGGAATAAATTAGAAAGGGAAAAGGCAAAATTATACAAAAGAATGCCAAACAGCAGAAAAATAAGGAATAGCATTGAGATCGTTAACTAAGTCAGAACTGTTTTTCAAAATATGGAATATTCTATTTTGCTTGTAATAAACTAACATTTGAAATTGATAAAAACAACAAAAATGCTGAATCAAATATTACAGAGAAACTAAAACAAAATGTGGAAATAGGCCACGAGCGCATGGATAGAAGTTCTCCGAACAACATCATATATAATACAAACCTTTTCACATGAACTCGAAAGCCACGGAAGATATATGTGTCACCAGAAACTATTAAAGACAGACATTTTTATCGGAAACACTAAAACAAAGAAATAAATATTGCATTAAACCTAATTTTAAAAGATAAAACATGTGTCGTATGTCAGTAAAAAGCAGTCTAAAGACTATGTTGTTAGAGATAAAAATGTCACAAATGCAACTTATGGTAAACGTAATTACCAAAACTTGTGCCACATAGGCACAAATTACGTTTGAGCCATTAAGTATTAATTAACATTAAGTATTAATCAACATTAAAAAAATATAAACCCAAGGCTTTTAATGCTACATTTAGGGTAACTTAATAAGTTAAATTTTTATTAGAACTACGAAAAGGGACTACTGATCTATGCGAGGTTTAACGTATTATTCAGCACAAAGCTTTACTGCATTGGCGTTAAATATATTATGCGTAAAAATTCCATTATAAATACTCAAACAGTTAAAGCTACATTTGGAATAATCTATCAAAAACCTAGGAGATGATGCATCTTCATAATATTTTAGTAAACTAGGATATAATTTTAAGACGTAAATGACGAAAAAAGTCTTTGGGGTGAATCGCATAAAATGGTTTTACTATGAATATCGCTTTTAAGAAATGAAAAATTTGGGGAGATGTAATATTATATACAGGGTGTCCACTCCAATCGTGGACCAATAGCTAATTTCTAAACCGTTAGACATAAGCATATAGTTTATTTAGGAAAAAATCTCCAAATTACGTAAGGAATTTTGGGTCTATTCAATGTTTTTCAAAAAATCAAATTTTGAAAGAGTTACGAAATTTAAATTTTTATACAGCCCCCTAGTCCTATCAATCATATTTAGTAAAACATTCTTGACACTGTAACGTTTAAAACTAAAAAAAAATCACTCTTCTACCACAAAAAATGACCGAGTTATGACGTTTTGAAAAATAAAGATTTTGCATTGTTTCATGACGTCATCGAGGGAACGATCTCTCGATGACGTCATGAAACAATGCAAAATCTTGATTTTTCAAAACGTCATAACTCGGTCAATTTTTGTGGTAGAAGAGTGATTTTTTTTAGTTTTAAACGTTACAGTGTCAAGAATGTTTTACTAAATATGATTGATAGGACTAGGGGGCTGTATAAAAATTTAAATTTCGTAACTCTTCCAAAATTTGATTTTTTGAAAAACATTGAATAGACCCAAAATTCCTTTCGTAATTTGGAGATTTTTTCCTAAATAAACTATATGCTTATCTCTAACGGTTTAGAAATTAGCTATTGGTCCACGATTGGAGTGGACACCCTGTATACAAAAGAGGTCATAATAGATGAAAATGATGAGTGAAATGTTTGAATTGTCTAAAAGTAAGCACAAAATTTATTCATAGGAACGACTTGGTAGGTATGAAACGCCTACCAAGTCTTTATTATTTAAAATTAAATGTATAAATTTGTTTAAAATTTCATTACAAACAAGCAAATAACTAAACCTACTGTTGAAGATGAAAATTAAAATTGATTAGTACGATGAAAACTATAAATGATACTTTTCAATAATTAACTAACTTAAAGTTCCGTTTTAAGATGTCTGAAAGTTTAAACAAAGCAAGCGCGGATCCAGAGGGGGGGTCATGGGGGTCATGACCTCCCCCTTAACCGACAAAATATAGCAAAAAATTGCATTTTTGGTACTTAATTTACGAAAAAATTGTGAAAACCCCCCATTTTTACCCAAAAATTGCGCTTTGACCCCCCCTTTCCGAAAATGACCCCCTCCTTTGCCAGAAGCTGGATCCGCCCTTGAAACAAAGAAGGAAGCATAATTTGTGACGTTCAAGAAAAAGTTTTGCTATGAAATATAATAAATGCATCATTTGGTGCAACATAATATCCCAGATAAAAAGGATGTAACTACGACGAAAGTGAGAAAAACCTGTAAAACTAAGTTGTCACTAAAGTCGAACCTCGTTAAAATGAACCCAAGGGACCTTTTGCAAAAGTTCGTCTAAATCGCAGTTCATCTTGTTAAACGAACAATCAACAACAAACAGGATAGGAGGACGGATATCGGAAATTAAGTTCGTTTAACAGTAATTCGTTTTAAGCGTGATCGAATTTCCGAGGTTCGTCTATTTTAGAACTCGTATAGCCAGTGAAGTAGTTTAAAGGGGTGAACAGAATTCCGAGAAATGTTCAGGTTACTATTAGAAAAATATTATAAATTCACAATAGATTAGTGTCGAAGAACTTCTCTTGACTAAAATAAATGTCTGGTTTTTAAAATAAAACTGGCATGTGTAACCTAAACTGACCTTTTCGGTCGAATAAAAAATCGGCAACCATGACAATTACCCCATAGAAAGAGCTGCGATCCCTTAGGTATGGTTCCCAACTATAGCATTGGGATCAGCAAATGTAAAATTTTTTTAAAGATGTAAAAATTATTTTAAGCATAAAACGGCGAAAAATAAAAAATCTGCTGAGATCACCTGACATTGATTATGATTTTTTTTTCTAATTGTAAAGGGATAGGGAGTAATAGTTATTACAGTAATAGTTATCTTAGCTTCAGCTAGAGGAATCTGTTTTCGACAATCCAGACCCCCCTAATGAATCCATAAGAAGGACAAAACTACAGTCTCTGTATGTCATAAGCAAGCTATCATGTTGATTAGTAGGGTTGATTAGTAGGTTTATACATGTTGATTAGAATCTGAATTCAACGTTTTTTTTTTTGACACAATACTGGCACAAAGCAAGTTTACATATTTAACTGGTGCGTGGTGGTGTGCATATAATACAATGAATCAAAACACATCACTAAAATTTCTCACTATTTCATTTCATTTCATTTCACACCTCCAGGGTCCCCCGTACCTACCACAGCTCGTGGTTTAACCGGGATAGGGCCCTGAAGGGCGCTCTGTTCTTAATTTTGAACCAGAACCTAGGGTCGAGCAAACCCTAGGCCCATCACCCCCAGAGGTATCGATTCACTTGGAGGACTATGTGACCACGACATTTTAACGCCTCCCAGCCACCATTAATCAAGACGGTGGATCTTTGATCGGCTGGGATCGAACCCGGGTCCCTCCGGACACGAGTCCGATGCTTTACCGATCGGGCCACCACGACCCTAAATTTCTCACTATAGAAGACAATTTACAAACACTAACTATACATTTGCCGACCGCCCAGTTATGTCATCCAGAGATTGCAGTTTCGTCTTTGTTGTGGGCGCATCAGTCTGGAATAGACAAAAACCAAGCTAGAGGCAGATGTACTTATCATTGAAGCTGAGAGTGCTAATGAACTGGTATCTAAAGAAAATTTAGAGCACCACCGAGAAATCACTGCATAGGTGCGGTTCAACTAGGAAATTGAATGTAAAGTTTAGCCCTATATTAGGGCTGAAACTTACTGCTTGAATGCTAACTATACACTAATAATTTATAATTTTAGATAACAAAGACTAACCAGTTAGCACAACATCAGAAACATTCTGCATGTATGTGGTATTTGGGAGTAAATGAATTAAAAGTAATCTGACATAAAACTTTGATCTTCTGCAGTATTGTTCTATAATAGTACTTATAATACTACTACTAATGATGATGATGATGATGATAATAATAATGATGGAAAATGATAATGATAATAATTATGATAGTAATAATAACAATTTTTCTTCTTATTGTTATTTTATTATTTTTTTTTTGAGTTGTGCCACTATTTGTCGCCGGTAAAAGACATGTTATCCAAACTGTCAGTTGTGATCTATTCACTACGTAATAGTTTCCGTTGGAAAAGGAAACCCAGAAAAAAAGCAATAATTTGGCAACCCACTTTGTAGTGAAAGAGTTCTGCTGCGGATGTGTACAGCGCAGAACGGATTTTAACTATTTAAAAACACATCAGCGTTCGATCCCTTCCGAAACCGTTCATTCAATCTGCCACGTCTTTGAAAATAAGAAATAGAAAACGCTCTCAATATCCTTCGCTTCTGAAAGTCTGCCAAAATTTTCATATAATTTTGCACCTGATTCTATATTAAGTAGTTTGCTTAGGTGCAATTTTTGAGCATTATCGAGCCCCAAGAGACTTTGACGCATTAGAAACAGATGGATCAGTGATATTTAACCCCTGAGTGGTGAGGTGATTTTCTTTTGTTTCTTTTTTTTTTTTGTCACGTAAGTAGTGAGGTAATATCAATAATATGTTGCATATGCACTCCACAAAGTTTAGCAAACTTACCCATTAATGCCTAGCGTCCCTTTTTAGAGACGGTCCAAAAAGTGTCAGAATTTTGCAAAAATGAGCATTTCAAAAAAAATAATAGTGTTAAATTATTACTTTGGTATTGTTTCAATTCATTATTAACAGATTGCAGCACATAACCGTTGGAATCTTTAGATCCAACGGTCCAAATATCTTTTCCAAATATCATTGGAAAAAAATGTCAGGCATTAATGGGTTAAATCAAAGAAATGATCAATAATTTTTGTTTCATTTATTTAAATAATAAATTCATATAAATAATTTAATTGTATCTTTAAGTTATCATAGAAAGGTCAAAGATACAATCAAGACACACGGCAGTGTGTCAGCCAAGTTCGCGCTGCACATCTGCTAGTGTATCTTTACACGAACCATTTCGGGCTACTTTTGACCCCTCCGTTTCTCAAGAATTACTTCATCTACATGCTTTAAATTTTGTAAGTCTATTAGAGTGACATAGAATACCTATAATCCTAAATTTTATGAATATATCTCTTTTAGTTTTAAAGTTATTAATATTTGAAAAGTGAAAATATGGCGATTTTCTTATTTAGATTATACACTCACTCATCAAAATGTTTACTTACTTCCAAGTGTCTCAGAATTTTAAAATTTGGCATCAAGGTATATTTTCATACACTTACTATGGGAAAAATCTAAAAAGTCCAAAAACTACATTAAAAAAACAAGAAAAAAAGCATTTTTTTATGAGTACCTTGGCCTGATTTATAGATGGTGCGTCAAACAAAAGCGCCAAAATGCTTGTAAAACGTTGCCAAAAATAAAATACTTAAGTTTAAAATCAAATGTTTTATTGTAAGCTGTTTCAAGGCTTAGTTTGCCTTGACGGAAGATTAAAATGGTTTATCAAGATGAAATAAATAATTCGAATTCTAGAGATTGACTATGCCACCTTGCGGTGACTTAAGATATTAACCAAGTAGTTAAAATATTCTATTCCTCTTTTAAGAAAAATATAGGGTGAACACGAAGAAAATTTACTTATTTCGGATGTCGTCTGTTCCAAGCGAGGTACTTTCGCAGCACTTAAACTTTATGATATGGGTAAAAATTCATCAATATTGCTACATTAGAACCTTGCTGAAAAAAATCTTTATCACTAAGTATACCGCTCTTCAGTCTTTTAACTCAAATAAAAATATATGTGTAAGTATGAAAAACAAATGAAGGACAGTATTTATTCAGTAGTATATTAATTTGTGTCTAAATGAACGCATAACCGTTCCTTCGACTTTTCAAAAATGCATGATATCCCAACAAAAACATAAATGTGAAAAAGGAGCCAAGTTCGGTTGAAACAACGTTTGGGCAGTTTGAGGCAGCGGTGCCACCGACAAAAGAGTTGAAATCTAACAGGCTCCAAGTTCTATAGCTGTTCTGTTGACTACAGTCGTGAGAGTTATTGAAATGTTCATTAATTTATTTTAATAACATTTCGTTAGTTCCTTTCATATCGGCTTCGGAATTGGGCAAGTTTTAATCGTCACGAAGTTACGTTCAAAAAAGTCCGACTTCCGCCAGTTAGAAATGAACTTGCCAAGTTCCGAAGCCGATATGAAAGGAACTAACGTAATGTTATTAAACTAAATTAATGAACATTTCAATAACTCTCACGACTGTAGTCAACAGAACAGCTATAGAACTTGGAGCCTGTTAGATTTCAACTCTTTTGTCGGTGGCACCGCTGCCTCAAACTGCCCAAACGTTGTTTCAACCGAACTTGGCTCCTTTTTCACATTTATGTTTTTGTTGGGATATTACATATTAACAATCTCTATTGAAGTAAAATAGCTGACTTAAATAATAAATAACAATCATTACAAAACGTGATTCTTTTGTGAGTAAACATTTCAATGGGATTTTCAAAAAACTTTTGGTGAGGTAGAGTTTATTACACGCCAGACTGCAAAATAATTGACTGCATTAACTTCTAACTCTGTTAAGCTCTGCAACTATAAATTTGGCCTGGAAAAAAGGTATCAGGACCTTTCTAACAGGCTCCAAGTTCTATAGCTGTTCTGTTGACTACAGTCGTGAGAGTTATTGAAATGTTCATTAATTTAGTTTAATAACATTACGTTAGTTCCTTTCATATCGGCTTCGGAACTTGGCAAGTTCATTTCTAACTGGCGGAAGTCGGACTTTTTTGAACGTAACTTCGTGACGATTAAAACTTGCCCAATTCCGAAGCCGATATGAAAGGAACTAACGAAATGTTATTAAAATAAATTAATGAACATTTCAATAACTCTCACGACTGTAGTCAACAGAACAGCTATAGAACTTGGAGCCTGTTAGATTTCAACTCTTTTGTCGGTGGCACCGCTGCCTCAAACTGCCCAAACGTTGTTTCAACCGAACTTGGCTCCTTTTTCACATTTATGTTTTTGTTGGGATATCATGCATTTTTGAAAAGTCGAAGGAACGGTTATGCGTTCATTTAGACACAAATTAATATACTACTGAATAAATACTGTCCTTCATTTGTTTTTCATACTTACACATATATTTTTATTTGAGTTAAAAGACTGAAGAGCGGTATACTTAGTGATAAAGATTTTTTTCAGCAAGGTTCTAATGTAGCAATATTGATGAATTTTTACCCATATCATAAAGTTTAAGTGCTGCGAAAGTACCTCGCTTGGAACAGACGACATCCGAAATAAGTAAATTTTCTTCGTGTTCACCCTATATTTTTCTTAAAAGAGGAATAGAATATTTTAACTACTTGGTTAATATCTTAAGTCACCGCAAGGTGGCATAGTCAATCTCTAGAATTCGAATTATTTATTTCATCTTGATAAACCATTTTAATCTTCCGTCAAGGCAAACTAAGCCTTGAAACAGCTTACAATAAAACATTTGATTTTAAACTTAAGTATTTTATTTTTGGCAACGTTTTACAAGCATTTTGGCGCTTTTGTTTGACGCACCATCTATAAATCAGGCCAAGGTACTCATAAAAAAATGCTTTTTTTCTTGTTTTTTTAATGTAGTTTTTGGACTTTTTAGATTTTTCCCATAGTAAGTGTATGAAAATATACCTTGATGCCAAATTTTAAAATTCTGAGACACTTGGAAGTAAGTAAACATTTTGATGAGTGAGTGTATAATCTAAATAAGAAAATCGCCATATTTTCACTTTTCAAATATTAATAACTTTAAAACTAAAAGAGATATATTCATAAAATTTAGGATTATAGGTATTCTATGTCACTCTAATAGACTTACAAAATTTAAAGCATGTAGATGAAGTAATTCTTGAGAAACGGAGGGGTCAAAAGTAGCCCGAAATGGTTCGTGTAAAGATACACTAGCAGATGTGCAGCGCGAACTTGGCTGCGAATCGTCACGAAGTTACGTTCAAAAAAGTCCGACTTCCGCCAGTTAGAAATGAACTTGCCAAGTTCCGAAGCCGATATGAAAGGAACTAACGTAATGTTATTAAACTAAATTAATGAACATTTCAATAACTCTCACGACTGTAGTCAACAGAACAGCTATAGAACTTGGAGCCTGTTAGATTTCAACTCTTTTGTCGGTGGCACCGCTGCCTCAAACTGCCCAAACGTTGTTTCAACCGAACTTGGCTCCTTTTTCACATTTATGTTTTTGTTGGGATATTACATATTAACAATCTCTATTGAAGTAAAATAGCTGACTTAAATAATAAATAACAATCATTACAAAACGTGATTCTTTTGTGAGTAAACATTTCAATGGGATTTTCAAAAAACTTTTGGTGAGGTAGAGTTTATTACACGCCAGACTGCAAAATAATTGACTGCATTAACTTCTAACTCTGTTAAGCTCTGCAACTATAAATTTGGCCTGGAAAAAAGGTATCAGGACTCACTCGCCACGAAAAGACACAAAATAACTTTTAAAAACATAAAACGAATATGAAAAACTTATAAAAATTTTTCTAAAGACACAAAATGAAAAGGAAAAGCATATCTATATATGTAAAAATGAATGTATGTATGGTCCTATGTACCTATATGTATGTCCTTTATGGACTCAAAAACTGCCCGTCTGATTTCACTAAAAATTTCACACTGTATTTGTGTCATCACTGGGCACATCAAGAGGCCAATTAGAAAAAAAACCGGACAGGTAGTTCTTTTTTTATTCCAATTTCAGTTGAAACTTCCTCATAAAATTTCTAATTTTTTAAAGGCTTTCCAACATTAAAATGCTTATTTAGTGCTTCATCTCCTCGATAGCTAATTTTGAGTTAGATATTTTCATTGCTTCGCGTGGTTCTGAGGCTTATCTCAATTCAAATAGTTAAGAAATGTTTCTTTCGTGTGTCCCTTGAATATATAATATTGCTGGGGATTGGATTTCGCATGTTGCATTTTAACCGGCGCGACTCCTGGGATACCCATTAGTTCTAAATAAAACTATGTATTTTAATGTGTCTGCCACAAGAAACCGTGCCGGCCACCTTGTCTACTAGACAGAGAAGTCTGACACGGATGGGGAGGTTGCGGGTTCGAATTCCGACTCGGGCATGAATGTAATTTCTCTCGCTCCTGTCTTTGTCCTTTCTTTGTGTGAATGTGTTGTGCTGTGAAGCGTTGCCTGCCCTATATGCAGGTCCCCGTGCCATGTGTGCGCTGTATAAGTCTGACTTTACACCGAATGAAGGAACGGTTGCAAAAAAGAAGCAGCTCACTCCAAAATGGACAGCTTAGCTGGCACTAAGGCCCCTATATATACGAGCCGGCGCATCAAGATTAAGTTTCACCACTTTGGATCCAGAGCGTGCTTGTGTGTTTGAGAGGTTGTCTTTTCTGGCCAGTAATCGCCTTTTGGTAATTTTTCACTGTGAGCAATTATTAGCGGCACGTGGATTTGGTAAAGCTTAGCAATGTGCCAAAACTTTTTTCTGGTAACCCTACTCCGCAACAATGAAAATATGAAAGTAAAAGTTAAGGAATTGGATCCAAAGTGGTGAAACTTAATCTTGATGCGTCGGCCTGTCTATATAGCGGCTCTAGCTGGCACTAGACAGTGACAACAACAATAAGAAACCCTTGAATTAGATGTGATGAAAGCAGGGCCGTAACCAGACCTTAGTTTCGCCGAAGTTTTACCAAAACCTATTTCCCGTGAAATCTATCTACTTATATTAAAAACTGAGTATCTTTCTAACTTTTTTTCTATCTTTCTAACTATCTTTCTAACTATCTTTCTATGTCACGCTTCTTTCTCCTGAACGCCAATGAACTGAAAGTCGAACCAGGAACCGATAGATAGGAAATTTTTCAGGCTTTATAGTTTCAATTTATATAATTATACGATTTTAATTTGCGAACATATCAATTAATAAGTAGTCAAATTTATAGCGATTAAGCCTAATAAATGATTAAATATGAAATCCATTCTTGCAAACCGTCGTTGCTATGAAACAGTGATAACAATGATAATGAGAATTTTGAATGAAGGCTTAACTAAATCAAACACGAAACTCGTAAGCGGGCCACTTACGTAATATTTTTAGCGCTAGCTACTTGTAATATTTTGAAACATTCATTTGTTGAACAGCCATCTTCTTATAATAAAAACTGAGTATCTATGTCTGCTTTTTTCCTTTGAGCGAGCTGAACTTACTGAAACTTTCCTCACCATCTTGAAGGCGTGAAGCATCTCAATAATTCGAATGATTTGTTTATATAGGAAAAAAGTAAAGGCGTGAAGCGCCTGTTAGCGAGCCGCCTTGGCGGGGAGTAGTTTCTTGAAATTTTCCTCACTACTTTCAAGGCACGAAGTGCCCGTGCAACGCCGGGCCGCGTGAGCGGTATGTCTTGAAATCGAATGAACATTAAATTCTATCAAATGATATAACTTCAGAATGAGGTAAAAGTTAGAGGGGGGACGTTATGCATCAACATCAACATGCCGCAGGAAGCTAATCTAGCTGCCCTGGCAGCTAGTAAAGTCAATAAAATTTGATTTCATGTTCTATACTCTGCTGCTTTTTGTTGCAATGGATGTCAAAAGGGAAGAAAAACACGAAAAGTGTAAAAAATAAATGATTCATCTGTTCAATGAAGAAAAAAAAATGATAGATAAGTTAAATCATATATACGCGCACTCGAAGGAGGACTTTTGAAATGTCTATCGTATGGACACTTTTAAGATGTGTTAAATATAGAGTTTGGTACTCACAAATTTCGGTGTTTTTTTAGTGGTATTAAAAATACGAAGGGAAAGATGTATTGTTAAGAAATTATGTTTGCAATAACTACAATAAAAATAATACTGCAAAAAAATAATAATAATTTGTATAAATATTCAATAATGATAATTTCATTCTTCAAATGCAGTTTCAAAGTAAATAAGAAAATTAAAATAAAATAGCAATAATATTTTTTTCAGTGAGAAACTATGAAAAGCATTTTTGTAATCGTTTTAAAATTTTTCGGAGGAAGTTTGAATCCTAAAAACCCACCCCTTGAATACGGCCCTGGATGAAAAGCATAATCGTTCATGATTATCGTATCTAGGCGTTCTCCAAGCATGTACAAAAATAATGAACAACGAGTATCTAATATGAAAGAAAGTGTTCCCCACCCCCTCTTGTTTTTTTTTTTTTAACTTTTACTATATTTGCTGTCAGTTTCGTTGGAATAAACTTTTTCCTTTTGACCAAAACGAAATCTCAATGATATAGTAATAACAAAGCTTATTGTCAATAAAACATTTCACTAATAAAGATTATGGAATTTACAAATTTCGATTTTTAAAGTTTTACGTTTAAAAAAGAGGCACTTTCAGCAAAAAAAATCAGAGAATTAGGCTTGAAACTATTGAATCTAGTTGCGATTTTGAGGTTGATTATGTTTCGATTACAGTTTTTGCTATGTTTTTAAAACTCTTCTGATTAAAATTTAAGAAAAAAACAGCTTTTTTTTTCATTGCATTGTAATTTTTTCTTTTCTTTTTTAACGAGTGCTACGTTTTTTTACAAATGCCAAAAGGAACCCGACATTTCATATTTTCAAGAGTAAGTACTCAATGTGTACGTACTCTTAAAATTATTAATTTTATGTTAAATTTTAAGTTTCGGGAACGAAAGTTATTTTTATCAGCATTTTAGAGCGATCTACTTTAGCACGACAAAGCTTCCGCTTTTAAATGCAGAAATATAGTCAACGCAGAACTAGTCATAAACGTGCATTTTTATCGCTCATAAATTGTCACGAAAATTTCCGCGAACATGCATCTAGGCAAAACCGTTTCCCTTTATTGCCTATGATTTATTCAATTATGAATGTATTCATGTACTTCTGATCTTGCCTCCCTATTTAACAACAGCTGAGCCAAAACTGATCACGCAAATCATCGTGAGAATGTAATCCTGCGTGAGGAAACTAGAATAGGGACATTTGGGGTAAAGGGACGCAGAATTACATTCAAAGAATTCACAGAATCACATTCTAATAAAAGAAGAAAAGAAATATCAACACTAATGGTATGAAAACAGT
Organism: Uloborus plumipes; assembly: GCA_038373865.1. NCBI lineage: Eukaryota > Metazoa > Arthropoda > Arachnida > Araneae > Uloboridae > Uloborus > Uloborus plumipes. The sequence continues at coordinate 90,136 of JAXGGA010000917.1, forward strand.
GCGATTTCTATTAACTTACCAGCGACAAAAATTTGTCGCTGTTAGATATTAGTGAAGTAATAATGATAAATCAAATTACTATACTTCGCAGCAGTTTAACTTGGCAGTGACGTCACTACGGGCGGAGCCAACAGCGTGACGTTAGCCTATGAAAAACGAGCTAGATAAAACGTCACAGCCTACTTGGCGAATTAGAGGAGACCGCTGACTGCTTGTGAGCTCTTATTGGCTCCGCCCGCAGTGACGTCACTGACAAGTTAAGTTGCTGCGAAGTATGCATCTTCTGTTTTGCTTTGCGTTTAATGTTTATCTGTTTATGCAAAATAGAGACTTTAAATTTTATCCAAACACGTATAATTTCATTTATAAAACCATCTATGTCAAAATACTTATTTCAATATAAATATTTATGCCTGAAAAATATTCTCTTTGATTTGTATTTATTATTTCATCATGATTTATCTCTAACAATTTTGATAACTAGCTTTAGAATATTGTATTTAGTATGATGATAATAAACGAAACCTGAAGGGAAAACCTTTATTTTATTAAACATTGCGTTCCACGTAACTCTTATTTCGACACTTTCACAGAAACAAATAACAAACTATTTTGTGTCGCCACATTCCATGTAGAAACATACAATATATTTATGTACCTTCTATCAACAATTTTGAGTTGAAATGCTTTCGTTTATAACTGCCTTATTACATAATTTTAGTACAATGATAATTTCATTTGCAAAAACTAAAAGTGGGACCTTGAGCATTTCGTAATTTCCCTTATCAAGCAACATACTTTTAGAAGCGAAGTAATGAGCATTTTGTTCAACAAAAGCATTTTAATTTAAATGTAGTTTTACAAATCGGCATTTCAGAGAGAGGGGGGGGGGGGGTGCTTATGTTAGTTTTTTTTTTAATTTACTTGTGCCGTCCCAAGAAATTGTGCAAGATACAAAATTACTTACTTAGGAAGGAAAGAGTTTGGTCTTTGAATCATTAAATAGAGTCGCGTTATTTAGTATTATTCTTTTGAATACCTAGAATGTAATTTCCTTTTTCCTACATTTTAAACCAAGATGTTTAAATGATTCACTTATGAGAATTAATCCTTCTTTTTAATACTATGATGTGCTTTTTGTTATTAACGCAGTGAAAATCCACCAGTCAAGATTTGTTTAGGTTTTAGCTATTTAAAATTATTTAATATGCTTAAAAATCTGCGCGGTTTTGTTTTTGTAAGCTCAACACTATTTTTCAATACTTTTTTTGTAACATTTTCAATTACATAAAATTAAAGTTTGCAGTTTTAAAGCTTTTTTCATACTGAAAAGAAGTACTAAATTTTGAATTATTTATAATTTTAATTAGCATATATTTAAACCATATGCTTTTATCCTTGGTTTAACTAATTAATTAATACTGAGTGATATTGCTAGCAGATATAATTTTAACGCTCTTGTATACGTGTTTCATGCATTGAAAATCGAAAATACGCGTCTCACAAATTTAGTCCAGGGTATTTTCACACATTCTATCTTGCATAAAAATTTAGCATCATGGAAAATGAAGGAAAGGAAGCAGTTTGAAATTGATACATATTAAAATTGAATAAATTTTTTAAAAAGTTTTAAAATTAAAAATGTCAAACCATGTCAACCAAGTCAAAGAAATCAAACATATCTGTTCTTTACTTCTCATCTTTCATCTCATCCTTACAAAAAATTTTATTTTACTGTTATTGTTAAAACATTTTTATTTACTGTTTAGTTATTTATTTTCATTTTACGGTATTGGTCACCATTGAAGTTTTTACTGTTTCCATATGTTATTTCACTCATCTAAAAAGAATGTCACTCTTTTAAAAATTTAACGGAGTGTTTTCAATCATTAAAAAAAAAAAAAAAAAAAAAAAGCTGGATCTTTGAGTAAATCTCTATTATGAAGCAAATTATAAAACTAGTGAAGTTTAAAACAAATACATTGATCTGACGCATTAGAAAACTTGTATGATTCGGGTTTGCTCATGATTTTTTTTTTTTTTTGCTCGAAATTGACTGAATAAAATAAAGATTTTTAAATATTAAGTCCATTTAATCGCTGATACACTACATTGCAATTTAAGAATAGGTTCGTTTTATATTTTCAATTCTTGCTGTCATTGCTATATGCTCACTTTTATAGTTGTCATAATGCTTACATACTGTTCATGTTTTGTAAACAGTGCTACACAGAAAAATTTGATTTAATTTAAATTTTTACGAACGGAAAATCTTATAAAAAATTCTTTCTTTTTTTAGAATAGGACTGGCGAATTTGGGTACATCGAAAGTGAGTCTCGTGTGCCGCAGGGAGAAGCGATCGGTGCCGCGAAGAGTACGTGACTTCAATGTATGTATGTATATAATAGCGATGGACTGGGGTATTTTGAGATTGGGTAGGGTATTGTATATATAGGGTATATTGAGAACTCTTGAAAGGGTGTTGTGAATCGGAAAAGTTTGGAAACCGCATGATTGATAGTTTTGTTTAAAAAAATGACGATGCCAATAAAAAAAAAACATCTTCTAGGCAGAACATAAAAATATTGAAGTTACTAGAAATCATTCAGATAAAGTATGTTATCATGCCATATCCACTTTATTGGTGATAAATGTAATTAATTATTTTTGTTTGGTACATTAGAAAAAAGACAGTGGAAGAAATGTCTAATTGCACTGTCGTCCTAAGCAAGAAATGTTTACCTCATAAAGTAAACTTTTGACTGTGATCGTCAGCTTAATATTTTTTCCCGCACTTTTTGATAATTATCCTTTTTAAATCGTAGCGATTGATAGTATTTTTATTGCTCCACATTTGTCGTTGAAGGGTGGGACAAGACTTTTAATCGCTTTAAAATTAAAAGTGAGTGACAGTTACTTTTTGAGAAACAGTTAAAATTTGAACAATAGTTGAAAATGAAAAATATTTTTGAAAATGAGCAAAAAAGAAACTTACCAATTGTTGTAATCACCGTAATGCAGTATAGTAAAGCACCCGAAAATGACCACTGCAACTCGTCGTCGTTGCTCTCTTTACCATCGTAACCTTCATTCTTCACCGCATTCACCACTTCTTGTTCGAACAGTTTCAATCTCGAACCGACCAAAATCGTCCAGTTCTCTTCGTATAGGACATTCAAGTTGACGGTAATGTTCCACAGATCTTTCAGACATTTTTCTCGATCTTTCTGAATGGTGGATCTCTGGTTAATCTCGTTTGGTGCTTCCAGGGATTCGAATGTTAGTGCACCGACGATGGCGTATCCAACGACCAAACCGCACAGTCCGACGTGTGAAAATAAGTGCGTGATGAAAACACGGAAGAAGTGTCTACACTTGGCTAACTTGGAAGTGTTCTTGGAATCTGCCATTCTGTTATCCGGTTTCTGCAGCATTTGATCAGAGTTTTTATCTGATTTGAATATTTTTGCACTTAGTTTATGGAGTTTTGAACTCATCTAACCGTCTTGATGTTTTCAGTTTCAAAGCTTTGTAAAATATTGAAATTATAATGATGTACACAAAAACTTGCCAATGCTAAAAATTTGACGCATATTTTACCAACCGAACAAGACAATTTTCAAAGATGAATGATGTGTACTAATGATAGTTAGAGAGTTTAAGAAACTTGTCTCATTCAAAACATATTTCAGAACTCTTTACGTTCCATTAAGTTCTTTTTTATTCTCTTGAAGAGTCCATTAATAAAATGATTGATTTTTTCTGTTGCATTAAGGAACTCACTATATCACTCACTATATTTATGAAATATAGAAATGCATTTACAAAATCTGGAAATCAAATTATTTTAATGGAGAAAAAGTCACGTAAAAATTGATAACAATTTCCTTACAAATGAAAAATGTTAGTGCTTGCTTACAGAGTGCCTTCCATTTTATGTCATGACATTTTTTTCCTTCATTAATGAAACAATTGAAGCATAAGTAATTATTACTACGATGTGTTTCTGACAAAATGATAAAGGTAGTCTCAATTAGGAAATACTGATTGATGAAACACTTGAAACATATGTAATTATTGATGCAATTAGCTGCTGACAAAGAGATTGTCTCGATTAATAAATATTCATTAATGAAGTACTTGAAACATAAATAATTATTACTGCGGTTTGTTTCTGACAAAATGATCAATATAATCAAGATCAGTAAACATTCATTAATGAAATACTTGAAACAGAAAAAAAATTATTACTGTAATCTGCTACTGGAAAAGTGATAAATTAAGTCTCGGTTAAAAAATATTCATTTATGAAACAATGAAACACAAATAGTTACTACTGTGATCTGCTTCTAACAAAGTGATAAAGATAGTTTTGATTAGGAATAATTGCAATTATGTGATAGAGAATCATAACATGCACGGCTATATATAAATAGTAAATCAGCATTGGGAGATAAATTTCATGAAATTTAACTATGATCAGTAGAGTCATTTAATATTTTCGACTATTTTTTCATTTTCTGTACCAATTTTCCAAATTGTGTACAGTTTCAAAATATTGAATAAATAGTGCGTTATTTATCCTTTAAAAGTGACCAATCCACGGAAATATTTTCTTGCGTTATCTTAACAGCAAGGTTTAGACTGAAGGTTCATGAAGCTTACCAGTAAAATGAGGAACTCTGAAATTCAATTCTGAAAGTAATAATTCGTAGACTTACTTCTATCCGTCTTTTTTAATAAATAAAAACATCCAACTTTTCATACACTCATTTAAATGACAAACTTAGAAGCATAATTTCTTCGAATTTCATAATGTACAAATAGAAAATTATTTGAATTCGATAAGAGAAAATTAATCACACAAAACTGCTCTTAGTAAAACGCACGTGAGCACAAACATCAGAACATCTTTTAAGAGGAACACCGTTCACCAACAGCCTATAACAAAGTGTTTTCACGGGACGTCGCGAAACTTTTACCACGTGTTCCTTTTCCATTTTTTAAAGTTCCTCGGGGAATTAACTGTTCTCCGGAGACAATTAAAAAAGAAAGAAGAGAGAAAAACTTAAAAGTTGGCTCTCGCTACCGAGGTAAAACGATTTACTTCATTCCGTAGCTACTCTAGCAGGAAGAGAGACAGTGAGGGGGAACGATTCGTTCTTCGTTCTTTTTATGTTTCATATTTGTTTTGTTTTGTTTTGTTCGTTGGCACGTTATGGGATGTCGGCGGTAGAACTATTACGCCCTCTGTCTAGAGGAAGTGGAAGTTTACTTTATGATGTGAAAGATGACTGATGAAAACGAAGAGATAGTGCAGTGTTTTTAAAAATCAATAAAGTATAAAAAAAAGCTTTTTAACTCATTAATGCCTGATATTTTTTCCCCAAAGATATTTTGTATACTGGTTACAAACAGTGTTTAATGGACAGGAAAAATAACAAAAAAAATATCATATAAAAAATATTTTTTTTATTAAGGAAAGAAAAATCGTCCCTTAAAAGTTACGATAGACCCCAGAGGGTACATACTTTTTTACTAAAGATTTTTTTTCTGCCTACGATATAATATTTAAAAAGACATTTTATAAGAAGAAATGAAATAAGCAATGAACATAAACTGGGAAGCTGGGAATCACTTTCAAAACTTAGCTTTTTTTTTTGTTCTTGAGATTGTGAATGATGTCATTTTTGATAAAGATCGTATTAAAACTGCTACAGAACACACTTTACAATGGTTATGTGCTGCAATCTGTTAATAACGAAATGAAACAGTACCAAGGCACTCATTGAACACTATTATTTGGTTGAAATGTTCATTTTTGGGAAATTCAGACCCTTTTTTGGACCGTCCCTAAAAAGGTACGCTAGGCATTAATGAGTTAAGTTTGAAGACTATTTCTATCAGCTTGATTCGCACTAAATAGTATGAAATACAATAAATATGAGATTTCTTGATGACAACAGTCAAAAATTTCAGTTGATCTAATTACATCTTTATATGTTGATTAATTTTAAAGCAGCAAATGAAATTCAAATTAACACTTTGAGAGACGAAATAGGCGGTACATTTGAAGCTATTCACACTCAACTGTATAAACAGCTGTACAGCTTACAAAGATGACGCTTAGGGTGGTTCACAAACCTATGGTAAAAAAAAAATTTGTCCTAGAGGTCACGGCGGTGGCTCATTTTTTTTACCTTTATCCACCCTAATATACTGCCAAATTTTCAACCTCCTACTTAAATAAAAAGACGGTGCTCAAAGCTCAAACAGTTCTCCAGTTTTTGTTAATTTCAAGCGTTTTTCGGTTGAGCGGCAAAAAGAAAAAAAATTCCGGGTGTTTTGCTATCATGTTTGCTGATTCTTATGTTCAATGATCCCATGAATCCTAATATGGCCACCCTTTTCCCCCATTGCCTCCCCCTTTTCGAAAATAGCGCCCCCCCCCCACCCTCCCCTCCTATTTTCATCAGATTTCGACAATTTCATAGACATTATTTGGAGGGGAAGGAAGCAGTATATTTACCATTAACATTCTTCTATAGGGCTAGAGAGGTGAAAAGTTCAAAATCATAAACACTTTTCGCAAGTTAGGAGACTCATGGGGGTATCCCCCTCCCTCCGTAACATATTTAACGTATCAACAATTCATTTTTTCCAGCTTCAAAATTTTACACTTATTTTTTGATGCAACACAATAATATTGGACTGCTTCTATGACTCCCACGTCCAAAAAATTTTTCAAGCTGTAAAATTTTTTCTGAAATCTTGGAAACATCGCATGTTACATATGATTCGTACCGCAGATTTAACTCAGAAAAGAACCTTTCAGTATTATTTATATTCATTCCAGTTATGTTCGAGTGATTACCGTGAAGGGAGAAACGGAGATTATGTTTGGATTTAGTGGGGCACATTACATAAGAAACAGCAAGAATAGTGTCAGATACATTTGAAGTTCATTTTGTGCCGAGCAGTGCTGTTATACTGAAATTTGATAGTTTTTAAATAAAGCCAAAATATTTAAACTTATTGCTATGCAATTCAACTTTCCATGTATATTAATATATAGATTTTTTTTTTTTTTTTTGAGAAAGAGACTTTTAGTATTGAATATTTTATTGTCTCAGTAAGGATAAGTACTCAATTTGGTTCAACCGCAGGTGAAAGAAACTGCTTATTGTCCTCATTATTGAAAAAAAGTCTGTTAAATTCTTGAATTATTTGAACATTTTCCTCAGCAACGTTATTTACCATTATTTATTTATTTTAATTTTTTTCTTTTAATTCTGTGATTGATATCATATTTGCATTCGTTGGGGCGTAGGACGAAGAATGTTAGAAAATAATCCCTAATATTCATGTTTGAAAAAAATCCAATTGTTCTGTACTACACTTGTTATATTTCACATCTTTATTCCTAGAATAACTTGTTTTTCTTTCAACTAGAATTTGATACGAAAAACTAAGTCAAACTAATTAATTCACCAGAAAGGTGTCACAAGTACTTAAATAAAACTGTCCTAGTTGTTATTTCAATTTCCAAGTCGTTCATATCTTATAAGGTTTTTTCAAGTTCAGATATTCCCAGAAGTTTTAATAGCATCTATTAGTGTTCAATCTATTTGTTGTACGGTACAGAAAGGCGCTGAAACTGTAAAAAGTGTTGTACCTAGGTTATTTCTCTCATGATTAAATGAAAAATCTATTTCTTATATAGGAACATAAATATTTTGAGGCATATAAGAGACTGGATTTTCTCAGATGGGCTCCCTATTTGACTAATAATAACGCAATTATCTCTTTATAATCAGCAAGAGTGATTATAGATTTATCTATAGATTTATAAAAAGCTCACAGTTGAAACTTCAAACTTGTTATAGCATTTTTTAAGTTCTATGTGCAACATTCTTTTTTTTTTTTTTTTTGGTTTAATTCTTTGCCAAACATTTTTTCTCTTTAAAGTTATTAAAAAGAATAGAACTTGTGAGGAATTTGATGGCCAAAGTAAGCATGAAGTAAATATCTTTGCCTAAATTTCAGATTAGTTCTATGCCAGACTAGCTACAATTGTTTATTTTGTGCAATTAGTTTTTATAATTTAATTCATTCTTCTTGTGATACTGTTAGCACTATTAGTTTAAATCTTTAAATCTTGCAATTTTTTTCTCTGCATCTCACTACTTTAAAAACATGAAAAACATTTTGCACAGTTCTTCCACAACTCTATTTTGGCAAGCGTAAGTTTTGACAATCATAGCACAACATGTAGACAAGTAGTACTGCGATCTACATTGTACGCTGCGATCTACTGAATAATCAATTGTATCAAAGGTATTGCTATATAGATTCAAACGACTAAGAAACTTTCCAATTGTTTGAACTAATATTTATGCGTTGGAAATTGAGAATAATTGAAAATAAAATATCTTCCAAGAAAATGGTTTCTTTAGTCAGAAAAACTCAAAAATTGTGAAAATTACGAAAAAGCGGAAAAATGAAGGGTGTTTGAGCACCATCTTCCATTAAGAGTAGGGAGCTAAAATGTTAGGGGAGTGATCTCATACATAAATGTAAAAAAAGTAGGGTGCGCCTTGGTCCGTAGCAAAAAGATAAATTTTTTGAACCACCCTAATGACGCTGTGAGAAAAACTAAAGTGCATGAATGGTTTGCTCTGTTTAAAAATCACGATATTTGGATTCAGGACCTACCGGACCATTCCACGAAAAAGGCACCATTTTGTCTCGCACGTGACGCTTATGTTTCATTAAAAATTACTGACTTTAAAAGGAAATGAACAAAATTTTGATGGTTAAAGAAATCAAAAACCGATGTGCGATTTCTTAGGCAAAAAACTTTCTTTATTACCTTCCAAAATTACTCCTTTTTAATAACCCATTTATGCCATGGGCAGTAGCGTACATAGACTAAGGTGCGCCCCCCAGCAAGATTTGTAAGTGCGCCCCCCGCCCGCTATTAAAATGTAAAAAATATTTTCCCCGTGTAATTTTTAGTGCTATTTTTCTGGATCGGGCGCCCTTAAACCTCTTGCGCCCCCCCCCCCGCGCCGCGGGGGTTGCGGGGGCGCTATGTACGCCACTGGCCCTGGGTATAAATGGGTATAGGTTGAAAAAAATATGGGGAAAAATATAGGTTGAAAGAAAAAATGGAAACACTTCACCCATTTATGCCCAGTAGTCTAAAAACGGGACGCTTGTTAGTTACTGCATACAAAAACCTGTAATGGGTATATCATTTTACTCTAAAGCTGTTTTTCTCAAGTTAAACAGTCCTTCTTTTTGAGAAGACCAGTTAGAGCCATTATTTGAACATCAGAGTTTAATTATTGACAGCTATTTTCAGACAAATGAGTCAAGCAACGATTCAGCATGGGCAGCCACAGAAAGTAAGTTTTTTCTGCGAACTTATTTTTCATAAAATTAAACTATATTAAAATGATTTGCTTAAAATGGATCACAGATGCCTTCTGTAATGTTACTTTGCACAAATAAAGTCAAGTTAGGTCGTATTTTGGTCACATATCTGCAAAATATCCCATAAACAGGACGTTAAATAACTTAATAAATATTTCAACGCATTTTAATAAATAATTTTTAACAAAAGCATTTTAATTTAAATGTAGTTTTACAAATCGGCATTTTATGGAAGGGGATTGTTTTTTGTTAGTTTCCATTTATTTTCCTGCGCCCTCCCAAGAAGTTGTGCAACGCTCAAAACTATTTACTTAGGAAGGAAACAGTCTGGTCTTTGAATCACATTAAATAGAGTCACATGATTTAATATTATTCTTTTGAATATGTAAAATGTCTTTTCCTTTTACCTTAAATTCCAAGCCAAGATTTTTAAAAAGTTCACTTCTGAAAATTAATCTTTCTTTTAAATAGTAAGAGGTATTTTTTGCTAATTAATACATTAGGAATTCTGTCGTCTATATTTATTTGGTTTAATTCTGTAAAATTATTTAATTGTACTTAAAAAAAATCTGCGTTTTTTTTTTTTTATTTACAAATTTTGAAACATTTTCAATTACATAAAAATAAATTTTTGCATCTTTTTAACTTTTATAAAGATTATTATTACTACTATTATTATTTTACTTAAGAAGTGCTAAATTTTGAATGCTTTATCAGTTTAATAAGCATATATTAAAAAGAGTTCGTTATAATCGTTAGTTTGACTAATTAATTATTATTAATACATGTTGTAATCAGATATATTTTAAACAACCTAAAGATCCATTTCACGCATTGAAAATCGAAAATATTCGGTCAAAACTTCAGTTGAACGTATTAAAAATTTAGTTAAGTGTACTTCCACGCTTTATCTCTTGTTAAATTTAGCATTGTGGAAAATAGGAGAGGAAAGGCAGTTTGAATTTTTTAAATATTACATTTCAATGTCTTTTTTTTTTAATTTAAAATTTCTTAAAATTCTAAAAGATTAAAATCAAAAGTAAATGCATCTTTTCTGTACCTCCTATCTTCTATATTCATGCTCAGAAATTTTCTTTTTCTTTTTTTTTTTTTAAAGGATTTATCATTATTGCGGTCTTTACTGTTTAACCTTTTTCACTTCTCGAAAAAGTGTTAAGGAGAATTTGCACGCCTTAAAGACTTTTTTTTAAATATCTTTATGTAAATATCTACAATGAGATAAGATAAAAAAACTAGTCGACTTTAAATCATGTCTGTGCAATGACCAGACAAATTAGAAAACCACTTACTTTCGGATCTTCTCATGAAAATTTCCTACTTATAACTCATTGAATACATAAGTTTCCAATAAATGTAAGCTTCTTAAGTATTAACCCATTTATGCCCCGTAGCCTAAAAACGGGACCTTGTTAGTTACTGCATACAAAAACCTGTAATGGGTATATCATTTTACTAAAGCTGTTTTTCACAAGTTAAATAGTCCCTCTTCTTGAGAAAACCCGTTAGAGCCACTAGTTGGACCTCAGAGTTTATGTATTGACAGCTATTTTCAGACAAACCAGTCGAGCAACGATCTAGCATGGGTAGCCACAGAAAGTAAGTTTTTTTTGCGAACTTATTTTTGATGAAATTAAACTATTTTAAAATGATTTGCTTAAAATGGATCAGAGATGCCTTTTGTAATGTTACTTTGCACAAGTAAAGTCAAGTAAGGTCGTATTTTGCTCACATTTCTGCAAATTATCTTATAAACAGGACGTTAAATAACTTAATAAATATGACAACGGCGAACTATTTCAAGCCTAAAATGCGTGTAAACCATTCCAAGTAAGAGTTTTAAGTAGATAAAAATTGGAAAAAATTGTTTAAAAAAATTGGGCATAAATAAGTTAATGAAATATATGAGCATCAAGTGCAGAACAAAAAATGGAGGCGTTTTTTTTGGAATGGCCCCCCCTTGTTCTAAACTTCTAACAACTGCCCGATTCGATAAATGTGTTGAAAAAAAATTTGAGAGACCGTTGGCGGACAATTGATCAATTACATAAAATATACCCCCAACTAGGCCATATCATCCAGATACTGCAGTTCTATCCTCATTAGGAATAATCAGTCTGGCATAGACAGTAACCGTTAACCGAGCTTGAGGCAGAGTAAAAGTAAATAACATGAATCAATTGGCAAAACATTTGATCAAGAATATTTGAATGTTAAGGAAAAATTTGTTTTTAAATTAATAAAGAGAATGTCCAAAAATATTTATCAGCCTTCCTTTTCTTTTCTTCCTTTTTTACTTCATTTTACGTAGTAAAGGGAGCATTGTGATCGCGAAAAAAAAAAAAAAAAAAATCACTGAAATTTGGGTCGAAATTCTGATTTTGCTCACCCCCGAATGAATGTTCAGTAGTTTTTTCGACCTGTCAGCACGTGCATACTGCATATGTACCTACCAACATATAAACAGCCGAAAAATCCTTTTCAACCACCCTAGAGTTAATTACGACGAGTTTTCTCGTGGAGTCTGTATGTGCGTATGTATGTATGTCGCATAACTCGAAAAATATATGCCGTAGAAGCTTCTAGTTTGGTATGTAGGCTCTGAGAATGGTCTAGTTGTGCACCTCCCTTTGTGGTTGCATTCGAATGTTCTCAAGGGGGTGTTTTACCCCTTTTTGGGGGGTAAATCAGTGTTAATTTCAATGCAGACTCAAGTGATATGAATTGGCGCGACCACTTGGCGATATATCGCCAAGCTTTTAATTGCCAAGTGTTTGCCAACTTGGCGACAAATTTGTCGAAAAAAATTATTTTTTGAATTCGGGTTCAACTTGGTGCTATTGGCGATATTTTGCGAAAAATTCACTGAATGATATTAAAATCAACAATATTTAGAAAATTAACCATTGTAAAACATTTTTTTGCATTGTTTCGTGACAGATTAGGGGTGTAAATATTTGAATTGTTACCTTGCTCACTCCAAGCACTTTTTTTAACACTTAAGCCGACTACTAAGAAATTTACACGTAAAAGGAAATAGTGTGGGGTCCATACCAGATTTTTTTTTTTTTTTTGTCGGAATGGAATATTTCTTAAAAGTTTATGAAGGATTACACCTTGGAAGGCACAGTCTTCTAAAGATGCTCCAAAAAACGAATTCTTGATGGATGAATAGTTGAACGAAGTCAATAGAAAGTCTACTGCAATATGAAACTACGATGTCATAATCTTTAAAAAAAAATACTTAGTATTCGTTATGTTTTAACAAGTATTACAAGGAGGGCAGAATTTGAACTGCAACAAATGATACCATTTAAGTGCACATTTGGTGACTTCTTGTAAAAATTGATACAAATTAAGAGTCATTTATAATTACCTACAAGTATTATAAAGACTTTATTGCGAAGCAAGACTTTTTTGATCAAAATCTCGAGTAATGACTTTGGATCGGATGATTCACGATTGACGAATCACTTGCTACATTTTTGAAAAACTTTTTTTCTCTTTCACCAGTTATATAAATTAATGAACAGCTAAAATAATAGCAATAAGAAAACACGAAAGTATTTGGAAAACACCGTTTTACTAACGTCTTCTAAAGTGCTCTATTAAAAACCAAATGTATTTTCTCCTTAAAAATGTTTTAATTCTTTGAACTAATGAGCAAAAATTAGGGATTTTGGACATTAATTTCCATTTAAAAAGGTTTCTTTCAGAACTCTGAAAATAACTTAGTGTAAGGAACAGCTGGGGTAAAATAAAAGTGGGGTAAATTTAAACAAACGCTATTTCCACATTTATGGTAAGTTTTGAAACATAACTGTTGTGACTTGAAAACCGGGCAACATGTAGAAGACAAGAGTTCCGCAAGCTTTCAAACAATTGAGTTGCCATCAACATTGCTTGAAGAAGACATGGTGGAAAAAAGGGGGTTCTTTAAATTAGGTGATATTGTTCATTTTCCTCCCCAGCAAGTCTACAAACTGAAAGCAAGTTTTATGTCATAATGTGTAAGGTTACTAAAAGCATTTAGTTAGGAATTTTCAGGCCCGTCATTTAGGGGGACAGGACCCCTCCCTGACATTGAGAAAACAATGTATTTACATATAAGTGGGCGTGGTTTTTGTTGTTTTCTAGTGAAATTGTATTGTGTTTTTACCCTTTGCCCACCCCCTGGAAAAACTTGAAATGACGTCACTGGGAATTTTACCTTATCTTCAGAGCTTTTTTATGAGCAATTTTAGTGTATCCATTTACCGCATAAATACTAAATGCTAAGGTAAAAAGGAAACAGCTAAGTTTTCCATTGTTAAATGATTCAATTTCGATATGAATGACACTATTGTGATTGTTTTACATGAATTCAGCTTATTAATTTAATACTTGTTTGATTTTTCCCTCTGAATGATTTCAGTTTACGTTTGGAGAATTTAGCGGGTCGCATGCAGCCTACGGACCACAGATTGAGTATTGTTGGTGTAAAACTTCTTAATCTTACAAACTGGTTGTTAACAGTGTGATTATCAACCTCATTGGTAAATAAATGGAGTGTTTCCATTTACTACCAGCTTCTGGGGTAAAGGGAAACATGATTTCATTTATGCAACGAGTTACCGCCCATAATCCAGGGCAAATGCAGAACTGAAGCAATCACACCCACAGCTCAGTATTGATATCCCGAGACTGTAGTTTCGTTCTTATTCTGGACTCCTCAGTCAGGAACAGCCAATAACCGAGCTGGAGGCAAAGATTCTCTTAGAAAATCCTTTAGAGGAGGCAAGATACTCTGAAGAGGATTTTTGCGTCCAGCCAACGCCTCCTAAATACTAAATGCGTAGTACATTTGCTTTGCTACTGTAGTCGTTGGTTCCACTTTAAGCGCCACCTTGCGGCAATCCGATAATGCCGTTGTTATTTTTTGATTGGTTAATTTTTAAATTTAAATTCAGAAATGAACCAATCGTTCATTTCTCGAAGAACTCCGGTAGATGGCAGTGTATCGTGAACCAAGGGCATTTTGCAGCTATTGGCGATGGATCCAAACAATATTCGAATTACATTTTTTGATTGGTTGATTTTTAAATTTAAATTTAGAAGTGAACCAATCGTTAATTTCTCTTTCTCGAAGAACTCCGGTAGATGGCAGTGTATCGTGGACCATGGACGAAATTTTGCTCTGTGCTAAAAACCAGAAAGTTGCAGGCATTTAGTATTTAGGAGGCGTTGGTCCAGCTCGGCTATTGGCTATTCCTGACTGATGAGTCCAGAGTAAGGACGAATCTGTAGTCTCAGGATGTCAATGCCTAGCTGTGGGTGTAATTGCTTCATGATTTCATTTGCTAAGAAGCAGTCATTCAGTCAAATTTTGCATCCTCATTTTTCATCCTGTAATCTGAGGAGGTTCGAACCCCTTCTGGTGGACGAAAAATCCCATGTGAGTTCCTGAGCATCAAAAGACCTCTGTACTCAAGTTTCCAAAGATCCGAAGTAAACCTGGATGTTTATAAGAAAATCCCACCTAGAGAGTTGCTCCTCCTATGGAGCTCGCATAGGATGACGTGAAACCTTCCATGAGCTCTAGAGCAGTGGTCCCTAACCTGGGGGTGATCGCCCTCAAAGGGACGATTTTTCTTCTCAAAGGGCAGTAAATTCTTAAGGGGCGATGGGTATTTAGAAGAGTGCCGTGGTAGCCTGATCGGTAAGGCGTCGGACTTGTGACCGGAGGGACCCGGGTTCGATCCCAGCCGATCGAAGATTCACCGTCTTGATTAATGGTGGCTGGGGGACGTTAAAAATGTCGTGGTCACAAAGTCCTCCAAGTGAAACGATACCTCTAGAGGTGCTGGGCCAAGGGTTTGCTCGACCCTTGGTTCAGGTTCAAAAAGAACAGAGCGCTCTTCAGGGCCCTATCCTGGTTAAACCACGAGTTGTGGTAGGTACGGGGACCCTGGAGTGTGTGAACGTATTTAGAAGTGAAAAACGGTAGTAATAAAAGGGTAGCAAAAATCAAAATTGTAAGCATGTACGAAATCGGATGTTCACTGTTTCAGACAATTAATCACGTTAAGAAAGAAACAGATTAAAGTTAAAGAGCTTCCTCCCTGGGGGGGGGGGGATGCCTTAGGAAGTACACTGCTCGACATTGAAAATGCAACACCAAGAAGGAGTGGTCAGAAATTGATGACATTTGGTAAGAAGACAGAGACAGCATGGAACAATAAGTGATATTTATTTCAAAATAAATAAGCAAAATTTAGAGCGAGGACGGCGTCGGCTCAGTAAGAAGTAGGACCACCGCGGACAGCGATGCACGAAGAAACACGTCTAGGCATGGAGTCAATAAGCCTGCGGATGGTGTCCTGAGGGATGGCACTCCATTCCCTTTCAACCATTTGCCACAGTTCGTCCTCTGAACGAGGCAGTGGCAGGTTCTGCAAACGGCGTCCAATCACGTCCCACACATGTTCGATTGGTGACAAGTCAGGGGAGTATAGTGGCCAGGAAAGCATCTGTACACCTCGTAGAGCATGTTGGTTGATTCGAGCACTGTGAGGCCGGGAGTTATCCTGTTGAAAAATTGCATTTGGCAGACCCTGAAGGTAGGGGATTGTCACCGGCCGCAGTACATAATCTACATATCGTTGGGCCGTCAAAGTGCCCCGAATACGAACTAGAGGTGATACGAAATTGTATGCAATAGCGCCCCAAACCATTATGCCACGTTGTCGCGCTGTGGGGCGTTCCACAGTTACTGCCGGATTCGATCTTTCTCCACGTCGACGCCACACACGTATGCGATGACTATCGCTGAACAAACAGAAGCGGGATTCATCTGAGAACACTACGGTTTGCCATTCTGCCATCCACGTCGCTCTGGTCGGGCACCATTCCAAACGTTGGAGTCTGTGCTGTGAGGTCAATGGCAGTCTTCTTAGCGGGCGCCGTGATTGCAGGCCACGTGCAACCAGTCGACGGGAAATGGTTCTGGTCGACACAGGAACATCCAGGGTACCTTGCACGTGCTGCAGAATCGACGTACAAGTGACTTGCGGGTCCGCCACAGCTTGTCGGTGAATCCGTCGATCCAAGCGGTCTGACGTCACTCTGGCTGCATCTGCACCCCTCAATGTGGCTACATTTCCTCTTTCCAACCATCTCCGACACAGCCGATGCACAGTGCTTGCATCCATGTGGGTATCAGCTGCAATTTGACGTATGGACCAACATCCCCTTCTCAGTCCGATCACCATACCCCTTGTAAAGTCGTCTATATGCTGGAAGTGTCTTCGTTGAGGACGGCGTGGCATTTCCTCCTATCACACGTATCCTTCGAGACAAAAACCAAATTTCTCCGATAATTAGTCTGGCAGAAAAACCAACATGAACATAGCCCACTTTTCAACTTCATTCTCTTATATCTTACTTCACGTGCGTCGGAGAGCTGCGCATTTCATATCATTTGCATAACTCAGTGACCTGCGTCTACGGTAAAATTTGCATGAATTTCTGACCACTCCTTCTTGGTGTTGCATTTTCAATTTCGAGCAGTGTATTTTGTCATTCATTGCCCATTTTATGAATTTTCAGATTTCCCATTCCGTCCATTTCCCATTCCTTTCCATTTCCTTCAAATTTTAAGTTTCAGCGATTTCAATTCCCTAGATTCCAGCATAGAAAGGAAAATAATTTCTTTAAAAATGTACTTATTTTTTTTTTTTTTTTTTGAAAAGTACTTCTACGATCTTGGTTAGATGTTACCCATCAAATGCTTATTAGTTCGCTTTGTAAAAGAAAAAGAAAAATAAAGGTATTTCATTTATTTATCATTATTTTTAGTTTAAAAGTGAATGGTCATAATTGCTTTATTGCGAAAAATTTTACTTCAAATTAAAGTAGAAACTTGTTTTTTTTAAAAATAATATTGAGGTTTACTTGCACCAATTTGAGATTTTTCGAAGAAGGGGGGGGGGAGATAGGTGTCAGTCAGCGTCTTAAAGGGGGTGATGAGCTCAAAAAGTTGGGGAAACACTGCTCTGGAGCATCAAGGAACCTGTGTGCCAAATTTGGTAAAGATCCTACGTAAATTGTGGATTTGCATTAAGGAACACATGCACACAAAAATATACCTAAATTTTTTCATATGTGTGATATATTTATATTTATTTTTATGTCTGCACCGATAGTAACTTTTCCATGCAATAAAGACTTCAACTTTTTGGATCCGGGCTGTTTTTTTTGAAATTTTTCTTTTGACCCAGGTAGTACGACAGTTGAACCACAGATTTCTTTTCCATTGAAAAGAGAAGGTATAAACTGTCGTACCAGACGTATGAAACCTTGAAAAAATCCCCGGCTCTAAAGGGTTCGAGTGAAAATTTCAACCCCGTCCTCCAAAGAAAAAAGACTTATGGTACAACATGTGTACCGCCTGTTCCTAAAGGTTAAAAATTAAAGAAAATTTTCAACGGTACCATTTTGCACAATTTAAATATGTGTCATATGCAATTTTCGGCTTCCTAACAAGTTGGAGGCCATGGGCACTTGTACCGAATGCCCTCTCTTCAATTAGTTTTTGCCTGCAGTTTTCAGAAAATTAGAAATAATAACTCTGTACATCGGGGAAAGATGCCAACAATGCGTCAGTATGTGCAGAATAAGACCAACAATGCACAATTTCTAACTCATTGTCCCAACAATCCAAACACAAGTTCATCAACTGCTTATTTGTTGGATGCAACAATGCTTGGTTTCTACAACAGAGAGAAAAAAAATTCAACCCGCCATTTTAGAGTGGATGAGATAACTGTACGTTTGAATTCCAACTCTCTCGATTATCATGGCGGAATTTGCTATTGAACGACTTTCGCAAGCCATTGCTATAAAGCACAAGTAAGTTTTCATTTTATTGCTGAAGATAATCAATCAATTTCAGTGTTTATCATATCGGTTATTAGTTATCTGTACCAAACTCAAAAAATGTTCAATGAACTTGCGATGAAAATGCTAGGTAGAATCCTAGTTTATGGTCCGGCGATAAATGAATAAATCTGGCAACCACAAAATTAGCATTGGATGATTGGATTGTTTGGCGACTTTAAGCAAAATGGCAACCATAGAATTATCATTGGATGATTGGATTGTTTGGCGACTTTAAGCAAAATCGCCAAACCCGGACCTTAAACTAGGATTCTACCAATGAATAAATCTGGCAACCACAAAATTAGCATTGGATGATTGGATTGTTTGGCGACTTTAAGCAAAATGGCAACCATAGAATTATCATTGGCTGATTGGATTGTTTGGCGACTTTAAGCAAAATCGCCAAACCCGGACCGTAAACTAGGATTCTACCAAATGCTAGAGCAATGCTAGGAGAGTATTTACAGGGGATAAAGGGGGAGGAACTGCCTCCCACTTTTAGAAAAATATTTTTTTCAATTGACTAATTAACGTAAATTTACCAGTGAGCTCCGTTCTACGCTGCAAAAAACGAACTGTTGTTTTTACAGTATAATACTGGCAGCCAAGATTCGGTTAATCTGTGGTTTGGGTCCCTTTCTCGCCAAATGGGCAATAGGCGCGCCAAGTGTGGTTTTTGCGTAGTAGTGTCTCTCGGAGCTTTCAACTCCGCGAGACAACACGCAAAAAGGCGCCAGTTAGTGACTTTTTGAAAATGCGCCAAGCAGGGTCCCAAAGCACATCATCACCCAAGGTTCCAATTTAAAACTGTAAAATGCACAGTAATAAATTGTAAAGCTAGAAATTTTACAGTTTATTGCCGTAAAATTTAGCGGAATTATACTGTAATAACAGCAGTATATTACTGGCAGTAGAGGTTCCAGTTTAAAACTGTAAAATGCACAGTAATAAACTGTTAAATTAGCAATTTTACAGTTTATTTCTGTAAAACGATCCATTTTACAGTTTATTAATCTAAAATTAGCAATTTTTAGTTTATTACCGGAAAATTAGCTGTATTATACTGTGAAAGCAAACTTAATTTTTTGCAGTTTACTAACTTTGTGATTGATTTTGAAAACTGATATTTCTTCCTTGGGAGCTCATCATACAGGGAAAGCTGTCGGTATGGTTTGGTTCATTTGGACCATATGAATGGACTTTGTAATTTAGACTATGATTCCAGACTTAGAATGCTTAATATGTATAGTCTTGAGCAAAGGAGAACCAGAGGGGACATGATTCACTTGTTTAAATTTATTAAAATGAAAGATGTTATAGGGTTAAATTTTTGCACGGAAAGCAGGACAAGGGGTCATTGTTATAAGTTGTTTAAATCTCAGGCTAACCTGGAAATTCGGAAAAATTACTATTTTAGCAGAGTAGTGGGAACTTGGAAAAGTTTACCGGAAGAGGCGGTAAGGAGCAAGGGAGTAGATAGTTTTAAGAGGGCCATTGATCTTCATTGGGATCTATAATTTGACTAGGACCAGCCCAGTTGGGCCCAGAGCCTGTTGCTGGTCGTCACATTTGTATTTGTATTTGTATATCGCAATGTTGCTAATTGAAGGTACTACAGCTTCGAAAACGCATCATTTTTGTATTAACTCCCCCCACGTCCAAAAATGGGTGTTATTTCTTTTGCAAAAATTCAGAATAGGAAATTAAGCCTCGGTGAAATTTACAAAAATTTCTCACGGTGAGCCCCGAAATTTGTATGTTTGTTCTCTGGTGAGCCGTTTTCATTAATAGTGTCCTGTAAGCCTCTCTTTCCCCCTCCTTAAAAAAATCGACACCAGATCCCCACCTTTTTTTCTCATTCCAATAACTGCATATCAATAAAAATGCTTTCTATGTCATGTGCCAAATGCTACAGATCTTCATGGCACTATATATTTTTCCAAAGTGAAATACTTAAGATAACTTAACCTTTTCAAAATGAAAAGATTATTTTGAAAAGTACTGTACGTATTGAAAAAATAATGTATCTTTTTCTTCATTTCTGGCACTAAATTTGTACCGTCAAAAAAAAAAAAAAAAAACATTCACTTTAAAAACTCATGCTGCAAACTGAAAGCTAAAATATTTTTCTAATGAAATAATTTCTATTTAATTGTTAGAAAATATTTTTCATCAAATGAATTTGGGAACAGAGGAATGAATGACAAATTAATTAATAATGAAGCAGCAAATAAATAAATAAATTAATTAATATATGAGAAAAATAATGAGTGAAAAAAAAGTGAACGAGTAAGAAGATAAACGAATGAATGAATAAATAAGTGAAAGGAGTAGATCAGGGAATGAATAAATACTTGAAAGAGTAAATAGGTAAAAAAATGAATGAATGAAAATGTAAATGATGAAATATCTAAATGATTACGTAAATGAAATGAGCTATTTCTCTTTGCCCTACATGCCCTTGACAAATTATATTAAAAAGTGAAACGGGCCTACCTTTAACAAAATAGATAGATCAATAAAGCTTCACTATTACTGAAAATGTTAATTACAAAAACTTTATCAGTAATAACGAAAAATATTTTTTGTTATCTGATTAACATTACAATTCATGTACCATATTTTGAAAAGGACTTGCTTTAATAAATAATTTGATCTGCATGACTGTCTTTCTGACTGAAATCACCTGTATCATTTAAGCACAATTTAAAATATTGGTATATGGGTATAACTGCAAACTGAAAATATTTGCCCATTTCACTTTACCCTATACAGCAAAAAATGAATGTTTTTACTGTATAATACAGCTAATTTTTGCAGTAATAAACTGTAAAATTGCTAGTTTTGCAGTACTTAACTGTATAATTGCTAATTTTACTGTTTATTACCGTGCATTTTAGTTTTAAACTGGAGCCTCTGCTGCCAATATTATACTGTTGTTTTGGCAGTATAATACAGTTAAATTTTGAGGCAACTGTAAAATTGCTATTTTTACTGTAAGAAACTATAAAATTTCTAGTTTTCAGTTTATTACTGTGCATTTTATAGTTTTAAATTTGAACCTCGGTTGCCAGTATTATATTGTAAGAACAACAGTTCGTGTTTTACAGTGTACAATGTCAGTGTACCTCAAATTCTCCAACTTAAGCGTTCATTTATTTATCAGACTAGCCAAGTACACATTATGTGCTCGTTTTTCTAATCTCTATCTTCTTGACTTTTTTTAGTGAAATCTTGTATATCCACCCGGACGTGATCAACACGCACCTTCGCTTCATGGTCGCCTCTTACCTGTCGGGCGCTACTGACCGCTTGAGCCTCTACGAATTCTCGGCTCGTTACTTCCAAAACCTGGCTGCCGAATATAAAGGTAAATATTACAAATTCATCACACGAGTTATTTTTGCTGTTGTCTTTTCTGAAGTAAAAACGTCTTTAGTTGGTCGTCTTAGTCGTTTTTTGAAATGAGAAAAACAATGGAACTCGCGACCCTGTTACCGACATCTATGTAAAAAAGTTCGTACATGCATTGTGCATGAACGTACATAGATACACATGCATGTTGGCATTTTCTGAAATGGGAAAGAAAAATACACTGACGATTCAAAAAACACACTCGTGATTGCACAAGTTTTCACTTCTGTCGTCATTCCCGGAGAGCCACTCTTTCTTTTTTTTCTCTTTCTGTCTTTCTTATTGGTTATATCACGTGATAAACAGTATCATTATAGCGAGTCCATAAACACATAAACAAATAGAGAAGGGTGAAGTATATCAGATCTTAAAAATAGAGTCCTTATAGACACTGAGTGCTTCATTGGAAGGTATCAAAACAAGTGATGTACTTAAGAAACAAAACAAAACAGAAGGTGATTTTAATTTTGACATCTTGAACTCAAATTTTGTTCTTCGCAATCACGAATAGTGATAGCACTCTACTCATTGAGTTTCTTGTTTCTACCATTGGTCCCACTATTTGTTGTTTGTCCAAAAGTCCCTCAGAATAGACTTTATTTGTACCCGACCCTTTCAATTTTACAAAATCCTCTGTAGACAAAAATAGTATTCAGCACACAGCAAAACCAATTCTCTACTCCTGGGGCGGTAGTGTGCTTGTATGCGTAGGCGCGCATATGTGTGAGGTGGGAGTGTATACTGCCGTTCTGAGCAAAAAAGTCGTTCCTGCACTTTTTTCCAAAATTGAGTTATTGCCACTAGATAGCTCTTTGGGGCTGTGGTGGCCCGATCGGTAAGGCGTCGGACTCGTGACCGGAGGGACCCGGGTTCGATCCCCAGCCGATCAAAGATCCACCGTCTTGATTAATGGTGGCTGGGGGACGTTAAAAATGTCGTGGTCACAAAAGTCCTCCAAGTGAAACGATACCTCTGGGGGTGCTGGGCCAAGGGTTTGCTCGACCCTTGGTTCTGGTTCAAAAAAAGAACAGAGCGCTCTACAGGGTCCTATCCCGGTTAAACCACGAGTTGTGGTAGTTACGGGGGACCCTGGAGTGTGTGAAGGTCAAATGCTCCTAGATTTTGTTAACATAATTAAGCATTTTCATATTTTGTTGTTGATGCTGTCTTGTGCCAGATAAGTGCGGGGGACCCTGGAGTGTGAAAAGAAAGAAAGAAAGGTGGCGTATTTTACTAAAACGCAAAATTATATGGTCATTTGAGGACGGGGAACATTTTTTAAAAAATTCTGAAAAAGTTTCATCTGAATCAAATACATGGTGGTGCAAAACTTTAAAGAGTAATATCTCAATTTGAGCTCGACTTCAGATACCCACCTTTGTACTTATCGCGGCAGTATAGGTGTGTAGGCTTCTTTGTGGGGGTGTATAGGCTTGTATAAGTGTGTTTGTGTAGTGCATGGATGCCGCCACACCGAAAGAGGTAGTAGACATTGGTGCCTGTAGAGGCCCAAAACTCAAAAGTATATCGGTTCTGAACTCAAAGGTGAAAAATAAAAAAAAGCAGGTTTCAACTGTAGAAATAACACATAAGGCTTTTTGTGCTCTCAGACGATTTGTAACCATGACGACTAAAATTAGTCTTTTCAAATAAATATTGAAAACAACGAGCTATATTTTTTTTTCTCGCAGTCATGCTGATCTTAAAAATTAAAGGAACATCAGCGAGAGGTATTTGAAAGCGATAAGCAACTGCGATTACTTTTAAAAAACTGGTGTTGCACATAACATCGCAAATAGTCACTATATTGGATAATTTTTATCAAAGCACTCAACATTTTTTTTTTTTAATTTTTCTTATTAAATTTACTTTATAGAAAAGTTTTGTGGTGTGAAATTACTAAGGATAACTTTTTCTTTTAGGTAATGGCAGCACATCATCTTCTAATGATGCAGACGACGCCTTCGAGTTCGTCGACCGCCCCAACTTGCAAAAACTGCTTTTGAAGTACAATTCCAAATATTATGATGATGACCTATTAACTGCTCAACAATCACGTCGAGATGTCCGCATCAAATACTTCAACCATGCTGATGACGCCTTCGATCTTGTTGATCGCTCCAACTTGCTAACAACACTTTTCAAGTATAAAATTAAATCTACTGATGATGACGTATTAACCACTCGCAAATGGAGTAAAGACAAACTTCCGGAAAATGCTGCCGGACCAAACCATGTGGGGAACTTTATCTCATCATTCAAAATGGGTGCTTTTAAACTAGCACTTCACCTTGTGCATAACATTATTAACATTATCTAATATGTATCTTGATCTGACCTCACCCCAAGTTGCAACATATATTTTCTGTTGATGCTGAAGTTAATTCTTTTGTCGCAAGTGAACAAAAAAAAAACACTGTTTTGCTGGAACTGTTCAACTTAAAACTTTTGCTGGACATGGACAACTAAATAAGACTATGAAATTTGGTATCTTCATCTGACGACTTCTTACTTTACTCCAAGTTGCATAATACATTTTCTAGAGATAGTGACGTTGATATTTTTTATCCTACATGGTCAAACTAGTGTTTTTTATGGAACTGTTCAAACTGAAACTTTTGCTGGAGATGGACAAGAAAATAAGACTATGAAATCTAGTATAAGCTTCGATTATCCTAAGAACTTCCCCCCATACGCTTCTACTGGTCTCTATATGCCTTTAACCGACGAAAGGTCGTGAAAAAGAGAAAACAATAGCAAAATAAAAAGAAACTGCTAGGCGAAGCAGAAAGCAAAGGCTCTAAAAAGAACTGCAAGACAAAACATAAAGCAAAGGCTCAAAAAAAAAAAAAAAATTGTAAGAGACAAGCCAGAAAGCAATGGCTCTAAAACAAAAACTGTGAAACAAATCAGAAAGAAACTGTTCTAAAAAAAAAAAATCAGAAGAAATCAGAAAGATGAGGCTCTACAATAAAAAATGAAAAAACTGCGAGATAAACCAGAAAGCAAAGGCTCTAAAAAACTGCGAGACAAATCAGAAAGCAATGGCTCTAAAATGGTTAAAAAAACTGCAATACAAACCAGAAAGGAAAGGCTCTGAAAAAAAAGTCTACAAGACAAATCAGAAAACAACAGCTCTGAAATAAAAATTTAAAAAAAAAAAAAAACTGCAAGACAAATCAGAAAGCAGTGGCTCTTTAAAAAAAAATGCACGCTAAACCAGAGAGCAAACGCTTAAAAAAAACTACAAGACAAATCAGAAAGCAAAGACTTGAAAAAAAAAAAAAACAGAAAATCGTCATATGTGTAGAGTTGATGTATCACTTAATGAAGAAAATGCAGTCATACCTTTTGAAACATCAAACAATATTGTATTATTGCTAGAATTCATGATAAAACGCAGTGCACTTTTTGATTATTTTGAGAAAACTAATTCAAGACTCTCGCATACTGCAGTATTTCGAAAAGCGAAACATCAATTGACTGTGACATGCAAGTAGAACACATGAAAGATGATTTTGACTTCGAAAATTGCAAAGTATAACTTGCAATCTACAATTGTATCGAACGTAATTAGCTATAAAAACAGAACTTTTGAAATTGTCTACTTTTGCTGCAAAAGTTTACTAAAATAATTCAAAACGAATGTCAAAAATGTCTCGATGAAGAGCAAAATGAGAGCATAAAATAGCATAATTTTGACTACACAGGAAATAAAGAGAAAATATTTCAGCATAGACTTATGAAGATGTATACGAAAGCCTGTAACCAAAGGACAGCTGACACTTTCAAACTATTATTCTCTGCCCTGCACTAACTTTACCTGCCTTAAAAACTGGTTCCCTTGAAATAGGACTTATAATCAATTTATTAAACAGTCGTAACACTTGAGAACTGAAAAAAAAAAAAAAGCGAAACGACTAATGAAATATACATCTTCGAAATCGAAACTTACATGCAGGACTCCTGTTCAACAACATCAAAACAAATAATAGTTTTGCATTTTTGACATGAAGAGTGTCTTGACGGGGGATTAGGGCTCCTGGCGATACCCCCTTAACAAAAACGCATCGAGGCTCTTACCCCTGGGGTGATGTGGAAATAGAGCCACACTCCAGATTCTGAGATTTGGACTCGAGTTCTTTATTGTGCTGCTGCGAGGCCCATCAGTGCCGAAATAATTTTGACACTTTTAAAATGTACTTGCATGACACTTTAATGGAATGAACAAACAAGCATCATTTTTTTTCTTAATTTTTAATTATTAATAAAATTCAGTATAAATGAATAAGATCTTGTCTGTTTGTTAGTATCGCTGAAAGAGAAGAGATAACTATTTCCAATAAGTTTCAGCAATGCAGCTTATATTTAGAGCCCGCGTTATATGCAAAGGCATATAAGTTAATCCAATTACATATTTTTGGTTCTTTTGATAGCATAAGGACGACGACTTGGAGAAATAAATGTATATTGCTAAAGTTTTCCCATAGTTCTATATGTTTTCTCTTAAACGGAAAAGGATTCGAACTAAATATGTTCTTCACAGAAAGAGGGGGAAATATAACATCTTTTTTTTTAAATAAGAACTCGAATTTTAACGGATAAACATATAGATCAGGCAATAGCTGGATATGTAATTTGTTTATGAATAAAAGGAATGATAGAAAATAGATGTTCTATCGCTCTAAGAGAAAGGCGAATCACTTTTTTTACCAGGTGTAACCAACTTTTTCTTATTTTAGGGGAACAGTACATAGGGTGAAATCACCAGTAGTCGGCCATTTAAGAGATCTTTTGTTGATTTTGGTTAACTTAGAACTTTCCCCTATCAATACAGCAACAAAAACAAGGTAAAATTTTGGAATAAACCTTTCTGATAGTGAGTCACCTACTTGTCTCAGAAATTAAAAAAAAGTTATGCTAAAATCCAAGCTGTTGTCAACACAAGTAAATGCTCCAGCAGGCGGCCACAGAATCATCTTAGCTGAAAAATAAGTAGAATCGCAATCTTGGATGACGGGCACACCATTCAAAATGAAATGACTCATTACTCATTCAAAAAAAGTACCCAAAACTTAACTGCCACTGGTTGATGATTAAGGATAGGTACATGAATGTGTGAATGCGTCATACCTGATTTTGAATTAAAAATGTACTATTTATGGGGACTTTTATATCACTGTGGCCGACTACTGGAGACTGGCCTACTTCTGGAGCACTTACCCTATCTTTTAGAGCAGATTTTGATAATTTTTAGTGCATATAATCCTGTCTTTACTTATTATAAATTTAAGCGAAGTTACTTTTATTGTGCGATGCAGCTGTGCAGATACTGTTCAGTGCATTAACTGTAAAAAAATATTTCAAAACGGTCGTCGAAAATAATGGACAGCTAATGTGCATAATTTCTGCCGGTAACATGTTTAGAAAAAAATCAGGAAAGTTTCCGCTAAATTCAAAGTAACCTTCTTAGCTAATTCATAAGCATAGTGCGTCTAGTTGAAATCTACGCCATTGCAGAACAATCTTCCCATGTAATTCTATAGTAGACACGAGAAACAATCGAGATTCATTAAAAAGGGAGTTAATTATGTATATTATAAGTATTTTAATGATTTGATTCAGAAAGCCTAGCCGGCTTGATTGATTTGCCAGAAAAAGAAAATTAATTTAAAAAATATAAATTTTCGTATTGTAACGCAGTTTTTTTTTCTATATCATGCTCCCTAAAAGTCTCTTGACCCTAAAAGTCTCTTGACCCCTCCCCTCTCGCCATAGAGGCTTCGGGGGTGCTATGTACGCCACTGTAATCATGTCAATTCTTTAATTAATGTGCCTTTGGGAGCATAAAATGTAAGCATGTTTAGATGTTTTTTCTGCATTTACACCCCACTAGCAGTGAAACACGTTTTACAGAATTCAAGTATTGGAGAAGCTGTTCGAAAAACCAACACCAAAATAATTTTAGAACCGAGGATTTGTCACGGAAATTCATGCTTTCTCAGAGAAAAATGCCCAACGTCATGGAAACTGACAATAATGTGTTTGAGACGCAGGGCCTATGGAAAATAAATTGGAAAAATAATATACAGGGTGAGCCAGAGAAACTTACTTTTTTGAAATGTCAATAAAAACAAAACTACTTAAGCTATTGTTTTAATTCTTTTTTTCTTTGAGAATACAATAGCCCATTTTTTTTTTCATTTAGTCTTGAAAATGACATCGGTTAAGTGATGACCCCCATTGAGCATACACTGATTAAGACGATTTTTAAAGTTTGTGAGCACTCTTTGCAGCATATCAATTGGTATGTTGGCCATTTCGTCGCGAATGTTATTCTTGGGGTGAGCTATTGTGCGTGGTCGATCAACATAAACCAGGGATTTCAAATAACCCCATAAAAAAATCGCATGGTGCCAAATCTGGGGAGAGGGGTGGCCATGGGAGATCGCCTCTGAGAGAGATGAGGTGGTCGGGGAAATGTTGTCGCAACAAATTGAATCTCGTGCTGTGTGTGCTGTGGCTCCATCTTGCTGAAACCACACGTCCCTAATGTTCATTTCTTCGAGGCTGGGAAGTTGCGTAGCAGTAACTGAGCGACCGTTCGAAAAGTAACTTTCGACGGCAAAGGCGCGCTGTTCTTTTGACCATAGCATGATAACGACTGCTTGAAAGGAAAACTTTACTTGGAGATTTCCCGCTCCAGATGCGCCCACTCTCGGCCTTCTACACAGTTAACTCACCGCGCAGGAATTTTTTCAAAACAGTAAGTTTCTCTGGCACACCCTGTATTATAAGTCGAGCAAAACGAGGACTTTCTGGAGTCATATAAAAAAAGGGGGGTAGGGTAGGAAGTCAAAGGGGGAAAACCCAATGCAAAATATATCAGAAAACAACAAAAACCACTCCCACTAAAAGTAAATACATTCATTTCTCAAAGTCGGAGGGGGGGGGGAGGCAATTAACCTTTCTAAATGACGGTCCAATCTAGAACCCAACTATTTCCAGAAGGTTTTCTCGTGACGTTGGGAAACAGTCTAGTTGATTACAGAATAAATGGTGCAGCTAAGGGATAAGCACACTGACTGTGACACTTTTTCTCTGCATGTTAAAAGAAATGTTTATTATCACCTGGCAGGGTCCTCCACAAATAGACCTACCTCCCTTCACCCCATGTTTTGAGAAAAGGGCTGATAACCCCATTTTCCTGGGTGGAAAAAAAATCTACTTTCGGAGCATTCAATGCAAAAAAATTAAAACAAAAGCAATAATAAATAAGTTAAAACGACGAAAAAAGGTTATTTTTCCCCGATAAAATTAAGTCTTGTAAACAAAGGCAAAAATAAGGGTGAAAAAAAAAACATATGTACTTTAAAAGTTGGCCCAAACGTAAAGAAAGGGCTCCTGGGGAACAGTCTTTTTGTCCCTGGTGGTAGCGTGGGGATGATGTTAGGTGCTTCTTTTTAGTTTTTGTCTTACATCTAAAAAGCTGTTTATTTGCGAGTAAAATCATCCATTGGTAAATAAAAGAGCTTGAAATTTCCTTTAAGTGCTTTTTTAATTTGTTTTGTAGCTGGGAAAAGTGTCGAGGTTTGCAATTTCAAAGTTCGTGAAATTTTGAAAAACTGGTACAGACAGGCTCATCAGTACGACTTTTTCCAGGGGGGGGGGGGTCAAGGGTAACATTGTACCAAAAAGACTGAAAACCACGCCGACTTATAAATGAATACATTGATTTCCCAAAGTCAAGGGGGCAACTCCCCCCCCCCCCCCCGATCGCCCCAACACCGTGCCAGGGTACAAACAATAACACTTGGAAATTGTGGATTTATTTAGCGAATTTTTCATTCGTTGCACGCTTCATTAAGCACTTTTCATCCCAAAAAATTCCCCTCCACCCTATCATATTTATTTATCCATTCATTTTTTAAAACGGTGACTTGCAGTAGGTTTCTACAATGAAATGATTACTTTTTTGTTCTTTAAAAAAATATTTTCAACATACATTTTAGCGGCCCTTAGTTTAAATCGGCCACCGGCCATTCAAAACCAAAAATAATTTCTGCCATCGGCCCGGCCCGTCTTCAAACAATCAGTCAACAATCGGCATCGGCCAATCGGTCAAAAACTGCCATCGGTCAATTATTTACAAAACTTTCAAAGGAAACTATTTCAAAAGATTTTCAGTTTTAAAATTTTGGGAAAAAGTTGTACTTTCGAAAATTCTTCAAGTCACATATCAAATTTAAGAGCATGCATTCATCTTTACAGTAAGCTGTTATACATCTCTGTAACTGCTGATACTCTGACTCTGTCCTAACCGCTGAACCATTCATGGTCAGACTCTGACGTTTTTGAAAGCGTTCATAAAATACATTAAAGCGATAGACTTTTTTCAAAATTTTTAAAAGACGCTATCTTTAAAAAAATCGAATTTTTCAATAAAAAAATTTTGTTAAATTTTTTTCTCCCAAAAATTGCATATTAATAAAGCTAATGTAATTGTCTTTGAAATGAGCTATTATTGAGCTCTGCAGCTCTTACAGAACTTGAGTTATAATATTTCAAAGCACTGCTGGCTAGTTTTATTTATTTTTTTTAATTGTTTTTTAAAGAATTTCCAAAATGAATTACTGAATAATAGATTAAGGAATGATAAACCGCTTTGAAAAATTACATCTTTTTTTTTTGAAGAATTCAAAAAGTAATGTTTTTTAAAGTTCTATAGAAATCTGAGATGATTAGGTTGAGTGAATTGGTGATTTGTTTGGAATGGTTTAGGTTTTCGCTATATTTTTCATCAAATGTGGATTTTTCAATAACTTGGAGTTTTAAATTTATTACTGATTTATTTCAGTAACGCAACCAGGGGGTGGGCTCATAGGGTACGTGTCTCCCCCCCCCCCCCCCCCAGAATGCTGAGTTGCTGTTTTTCTTTTCTTAATATTGTTTCTTGTTGAAGAGAAGAAAAGAACGCGTGTCTTGGAAAAACTAAGTGATTTTGAGAACAAAAAATGTTGAGAGAAATCTTAATTTCTTTCAAAAATAAATCTCAGTACTTAATTATTTTAACAGTTGAAGATTATTGACTAACTAATGGCGTGCCCCCCCCCCCCCGCACGCCCATTCCTTTTTTTTTCTTTTTCCCTTGTTCTTCTGAAAATAAGAAGTGTTCAAAATGTTACTATACCGAAGTCCTGTTCCCAGCTATAATCATTTTGGGGCATCTCAAATTTCTTTCTGTAGTCTTCAAATTCTTAATTTTTCAGGGGGAAGAGATTCCGAACACCTAAAAACTTCGAAAATCGTTTAAAATGGCGTTCTTAGAGCTTCAATTTTGAACAAACTGCATTGCCCAGTAACGTTACCAAATATGGTCTTACACTCAAGTGTTTGAGATTCAAATGCTCCCAACCCCCTTTTCTCTACTAACATCAAAGATCATTAAAACTTTGGTTTTCCAAACTAACATTTCAAAAAACAAATAAGGGAGCAGAACCTTTGAATCCCTCCTCATACCTAAAATTTGTTTTTAGGACTTTTATTTCGAAAAATCAGAGGAGATCCCCAGAACCCCTCTTCAGATATCATTAAAAATTATCTACTATTGAACTTCGACTTTGAAACTCCAATTACGAAAAATTGTAGAGGGGGGGATAGATATGGATCTATATTTCAGAAAAAATGATTGGGGACAGTCCCTGAGCCTCACCCCTTTCTCTAACTATAAACATGAACTATATTTACGTTTATAAGCAGGGACGTCATTTCAAGTTTTTCCAGGGGGGGGGGGCAAAGGGTAAAAACACAGTAGAATTTCACCAAAAACCACGCCCACTTATATGCAAATACATTGATTTCTCAAAGTCAGGGGGTGGCAGTTGACCCCCCCCTGCCCCCCCTAAATGACGGGCCTGTTTATAAGACTTCAATTTCTAAAAATTGTCTCGAAGCCCATCGCGCATTTCTTCCATCTAATATCCCCAAATATTACAACACTGCGTTTTCAAAACTACAAATTTCAAAAACCTTTCAGTTGTGAATCCCCCAGACCCCTTACAAGCACCCTCGTTCCGAAACCAAAAGCTGGATCTGCCGTCGCTTCTAATAACCTCGAAACTTGTTTAAAACTGCTTGTTTCGAGCTTCAAGAGCTAACAATTCCTACAGCCTTTAATGTGTTACTAAATATGGTCTACAATCGCGTTTGTAGTACTTGAATTTCGGATTTTTTTTTGGACAAGGACACCAATCCCCTTCTTTCTTACTTCACCCAAGATCGTCAAAAGTTTTGCTTTTAAAACGATAATTGGATGAAACTCTTAGCAGTTGAATGAAACTCTTAGCTTTTTGAGTGGTTGTTGGAAATCTGAAAATGCGAACACATCTCGAAAAGTTTAAGCATCTCCTAACATCACTGTCACTGAATATTGGTTTGAAACACCGCTTTTTGATATTTCTATTTTGAAATGCTTCTAGGATTGAGCTCCAGAGCCCTTCTTCCCGTAACATCAACAAAGTTTGTTTGTCTATACTTGCGTCTGTGGAATTTCGATTTCGAAAAATCGCCGGGGAGATGGATCTCGTTTTCTGGTTTTCAAAAAGTTGGCGACAGTCCTTGCTCTGACGTCAATGATTATCGCCTGTAATCGCGTTTTAAATGCTTCGATTTCTAAAAATGTTCTTGGGGATTCTCTGGGGGGCGGAAGATCCCCCCCAATCGACCTGAGACTACGTTTTCTGGACTAATATTTCAAAAAAATTCCGAAAGAGAAATCAAGGAGACCCCCAATCAGTTCAGGAAATTTTTTTCAGAGTGCCCCCCCACCTAAAAATATTTTCTGGTTGCTCCACTGATTTGTTCATTGATATTTTTAAAGCTTAACTTAAGCAGATTTTACATTTAAAAGCTTGCGTAAAACTACGTTAAAAAAATAATTAAAAAAAAATCCCACATAGATGAACTTGCATAGCAAAACTTCCATCTAAATACAAAATTTCCAGATTACTAATTATCATTTCGGTTGATAGGAACAAAAGATATCATACAGCGGCATACGCTGTAAAATGAATCTTTACGATAAGTGGCTGATGAGTGCAATTCCGTGCCGTATTTTACCGCGTCCTAATTCTCACTAATCTTTTTATGGATATAACCTGTATTATCTAATCTAGAAAATCACCAATTACACCATCACTGGTGCTATTTTCTTCTCCTTTCCATAGCGAGCATGGTTCCATCGCAACTTGTGATTGCGAAACACATGATTGGAATTCAAGATGTTAAATTTCAAATGAATGCGAGGGGCTGAATGCTAGACGTCATTATTTATTATTATTATTTTTTGTCCCCCTAGCCTCTCTTTTACTGCCGTGCTAAGAGCAAAAGTGGTATATGCTGACGATCTCAAACTGAGGTATTGCTGTTTTGCGCCTTTGATTCATTCAGGAGGTTAGGAGGTACTTTTTCAGAATTTTTTAAAAAATGTTTCCCGTTTTCAAATGACCATTAAACACTGCATACATCTAAAATACGTCACAAAGTTCCACCTGGTGACAACAACTCTATTTTGATAAAAAGTGAAGATACGACTTTTGTGCTTATCACGGCAGTACAGCCTTTCTGAAAGAGGAAGAAGAAATGGCGGTCACGGAAGGACTGATGAACGTGTAGAATTTAACCGGACTTACGAATGAGAAGTGTTGAGAAAGGGATGAAAGCCAGTTTTCTTCAGTTTTCCGATAAAGAACCAATATTTGTTAAATTTGGAGAATGATAAGAAATGAAGTATTTCCAGGAAAATGGATCACATGTTTTGGTTAAAAAAAATTTCCAGAAAATCTTCAAAAGAAGTTTTTTTTTTTTTAATAGGAGGAGTTTTTTTTTTTTGTTTTGTTTTAAACTCAACAACCTTTGTGTTTAAAAATAAAAGCAAATTGTGCAACGTTGAAAAACAAATTCACAGGAATACTGCATGTTCCTGCTCATTTGTGCTTTTTAACGTAGTATTATATGCTTTTATCTCCTCTATCGCTTATATAAGAGAGATATAAAGGGGCCAAATGGCCGAATTCAAGTGGAACACCATTGCAATCGCTTCGAGGCGATCGCAATAGAAAAAAATTGCAACCGTTGCTGGAAGTCAAATTACGATAGAATCGCATCTCGTAGCGATTGTAACGTTTCATTTAAATCCAAATTTGGGAATTTGCGATTGCATTGTCGAGTTGCGATCGGTTCCACTTGAATTCCGTACTAAAGGCAGGGATTCAAGTGAAACACCATTGCAATCGCTTCGAATTGCAATCGCTACTGGAAGTGAATTACATTATCATTCTTGGCACTGACGTCACTACGGATGAGCCAATAAGAGCTCACAAGCAGTCAGTGATATCCTCTTATTCGCCAAGTAGGCTGTGACGTTTTATATAGCTCGTTTTTCATAGGCAAACGTCACGCTGACGTCACAATGTTTTTATCAAGAAAAGTTCTTATGTAATTAATTTCCAGTAGCTATTGTAATTTGCGATCACCTGTTTCACTTGAATTCCTGCCTTAGATTATATACCTTTAGTGACGTCATGTAAATATATAAACTGAGAAAATCAATGGCCCTCCACATTAGTTTCAGTCACGGAGTAGAAAGAAGGAGAGAAATGTTCTACGAATGCGCTAGTTTGAAAGTGGCAACGAATTCTCACACGCCCGCCAGAGGACGCTAGCTGAAACGCTCCCTACTTCCTACGGGATTCAATGTAAATGATACTGAATCTGTCCTCTCTTTAAATGCTGCTATGGGAAAGAAAAAAAATTTTTTTCAACTGGATTTTGATGTAAATCTTCGACTGACATTATGAATTAAGTATGATTTTCATCCCACGAAAATAGGAGCCGTATTTTTTGAGAAATAGGTTTAATCGAATGCACTTACCAACTTGTCAAATCTGACAGAATCTGTCATTTTTTAAAGACTGCTGTTGGCACGAGTTTTTTTTTTTTTTTCAACTGGATTTTGGTGTAAATCTTCGATTGACATTATGAACTAAATATGACTTTGAAGCTCTCTAAATTGTGATAAATTATGCATGTGGCAAAAAATTAATTATGTCGGTACTTAATTTTTTTTATTAATTAAAAATATTTAGTAGACAAAATAATTATTATAGACTATATTTTCATATTACCTTCTTTTTTACGTGTTCATATTTTTATTTAATTACCATTTGTAATCAGTAATTGAAAAATTTATTTATTCATTATTATTATTTTTCTTCGTTTTACCTAATAATAGGAAATTTTATATTTACATAATTTTTACAATTAAAAATATATTCATTGGCTTAATTTTCGAATTTTTTTTATCTTTTTTGCTTAAACCTAGACTAATATAATGTATCTCTAACCAGGGGTGCCCACAGGGGGGGGGGGGGGATTATGGCGCATGTTGCGCCATAAAAATTTTTGGGGGGGATTTTTTAAAGCTAATTAATTTATTTATTTATTTAAATTATTGATTAATTTATTTTTAATTAAAATTATGGGCTGATTTGTTTTGAATAAAAATTATTCATTAATTAATATTTTTAATCCACATTAGTTCTTTTATTTCTTTATTATTTTATTTATTTATTTATTTATTTTGTGTGCGTGTGAGTGTGCTTGGAATGTCTGGAAAAGAAAAAAAGCGATTCTGTTCTACGTATAATTAGTATTTTTAGAAAAATAATAATAAATAAAAAAATAATATTTACAATTTAAAAAAATAAACAAATATTTAAAAAGAAAATAAATAATATTTTAAAAAATAAATAAAATAAAAAAGAGGGGTAAAAAAATAAAAAGCACAAGAGGGTTGGGAAACATTTTGGGGAGGGGGGGATTTGCGCCATTGAGCTTGGGGGGGATAGGCACCCCTGTCTCTAACCCCGTTTAAAATACACAAAAATCATATTTTAAGACTTAAAAATTCTTTCCAGAAATTTTTGTCTCTGAATTTTTCCTCTGTCCTTGCTTCAAATTTTTTTATCATGTTTTTTTTCATTTAAGATCTGAAATTGACATTATGAATTAAATGTGTTTATTCCCACGGAAGTGAGTGCCGTATTTTTTAAGTGATTTTTTAAGTAGAGATAGTCGTAAAAGCTTAAATTATGATACAAAATATATTTGACGCTCGTTATAGTGACCACTCGTTTTAAAGGCTCCCAATATTACGACCGGTGGGAAGCCCCCCCCCAACTTTATCCCAATATACTCTATGTTCTACCTCTTATAGCGACGACTCGTTATAAAGATCTTTTTGTGGGACGGAGATGATCGTTATATCGAGCGTCGACTGTAGTATAAATTTCGTCATTTCTATTTTACATGCAGTTTTTCTTATAAATGGCAGTGACCAGGACCGTCACTAAATCACAAAAGTCAGGGAGTGTAAAAAATCAGCTGCCCCTAAAGTAGTTCATTATTATTATTTTTCTTAGTTTTTACCTAATAATAGGAAATTTTATATTTATATCATTTTTGCAATTAAAAATATATTAATTGGCTTAATTTTCGAATTTTTTTCTTCTCTTTTGCTCAAATCGAATAAGTTTTAAGCCATTTGTGCCTAACCTATGGTCTGTGAGCCAAATGGTGTGTTTATTATTATTATTATTTCAACGTATATAATTATTTGTTATATATTATTAATTTTTTTTTTAATTTTAATATTATTTTTTAAACACATTATTTTCTTTTTTTTTAAATATATTATTTTCTTTTTTTTAACCTATTATTTTCTTTTTTTTTTAAATTATAACTATTATTTCTTATTTAAAAAATTCTGTGCTACGCCACTGAAAGTTATCATTTTATCATGACTAAGGCAGGGATTCAAGTGAAACAGTCGATCGCACATTACAATCGCTACTGGAAATGAATTACATTAGAACGTTTCTTGATAAAAACATCGTGACGTCAGCGTGAAGTTTGCCTATGAAAAACTAGCTAGATAAAACGTCACAGCCTACTTGGCGAATAAGAGGAGATCGCTGAGTGCTTGTGAGCTCTTATTGGCTCCACCCGTAGTGACGTCATGCCAAGTTAAGTTGATGATAATGTAATTCATTTCCAGTGGCGATTGCAATTCGAAGCGATCGCAGTGCTGTTTCACTTGAATCCCTGCCTAAAATACGTTTGAACTACGGGCAGCCGATTTTTTACACTCCCTGACTTTTTTGATTTAGTGACGGTCCTGGTCACTGCCATTTATAAGAAAAACTGCATGTAAAATAGAAATGACGAAATTTATACTACAGTTGACGCTCGATATAACGACCATCTCCGTCCCACAAAAAAGATCTTTATAACGAGTCGTCGCTATAAGAGGAAGAACATAGAGTATATTGGGATAAAGTTGGGGGGGGGGGGGGGGGTTCCCACCGGTCGTAATATTGGGACAGTCTTTATAACGAGTGGTCACTATAACGAGCGTTAACTATATTTTGTATCATAATTTAAGCTTTTACGACTATCGCCATTTAAAAAATCACTTAAAAAATACGGCACTAACTTCCGTGGGAATAAACACATTTAGTTCATAATGTCAATTTCAGCTCTTAAATGAAAAAAAAATGATAAAAAAATTTGAAGCAAGGACAGAGAGGAAAAATTCAGAGACAAAAATTTCTGGAAAGAATTTTTAAGTAAGTTTTAAAATATGATTTTTGTCTATTTTAAACGGGGTTAGGCAAGGATTCAAGTGAAACAGGCCATCGCAAATTACAATCGCTACTGGAAATGAATTACATTAGAACGTTTCTTGATAAAACATCGTGGCGTCAGCGTGACGTTTGCCTATGAAAAACGAGCTAGATAAAACGTCACAGCCTACTTGGCGAATAAGAGGAGATCGCTGAGTGCTTGTGAGCTCTTATTGGCTCCACCCGTAGTGACGTCATGCCAAGTTAAGTTGATGATAATGTAATTCACTTCCAGTAGCGATTGCAATTCGAAGCGATCGCAGTGCTGCTTCACTTGAATCCCTGCCTTAGAGACAGGAGTGCCCATCCCCCCCAAGCTCAATGGCGCAAATCCCCCCTCCCCGAAATGTTTCCCAACCCTCTTGTGCTTTTTATTTTTTTTACCCCTCTTTTTTATTTTATTTATTTTTTAAAATATTATTTATTTTTTTTTAAATATTTGTTTATTTTTTTAAATTGTAAATATTATTTTTTTATTTATTATTTTTCTAAAAATACTAATTATACGTAGAACAGAATCGCTTTTTTTCTTTTCCAGACATTCCAAGCACACTCACACGCACACAAAATAAATAAATAAATAAATAAAATAATAAAGAAATAAAAGAACTAATGTGGATTAAAAATATTAATTAATGAATAATTTTTATTCAAAACAAATCAGCCCATAATTTTAATTAAAAAATAAATTAATCAATAATTTAAATAAATGAATTAATTAGCTTTAAAAAAACTCTTGCCAACAGCAGTCTTTAAAAAATGACAGATTCTGTCAGATTTGACAAGTTGGTAAGTGCATTCGATTAAACCTATTTCTCAAAAAATACGGCTCCTATTTTCGTGGGATGAAAATCATACTTAATTCATAATGTCAGTCGAAGATTTACATCAAAATCCAGTTGAAAAAAAATTGTTTTCTTTCCCATAGCAGCATTTAAAGAGAGGACAGATTCAGTATCATTTACATTGAATCCCGTAGGAAGTAGGGAGCGTTTCAGCTAGCGTCCTCTGGCGGCGTGTGAGAATTCGTTGCCACTTTTAGATAGCAGAGATTTAGCTCCTCCCCTTTAACCTCCTTGGTTTCAGTGTTGAAGAAAAAAGAAACTTCAACTTCTACGTTTTCGGCGAAAGTTTCGGTTTGCATTCGTAAAGTCACAGATCGCACTGTCGAAATGTGTAGAAAGATTTCTCGTAGAAGTTGAAAGTTAAATTTTGTCCTGACACTTTACCAGGTATGGATAACCTTTTTTCTGTTGAACATCCCATAAACTGTTGCAGCACTGTCGCCGGGTTGCTACAACCATTAATCTATTATTATTAAAATATCATCAGCTCTTAGGATAACTAATATTGTTCCGAGGCAATATGGACGAAAGGGGGAGCAATGGTGAAATTATTTTTAGTTGTGGTGACTCATTTACACAGCTTTTTATTAAATAGAAAATTATATTTTTGTTGATGCGTTTTCTTCTCAAAATAGATTATTCTATTCTCGTTAAAATAACTCTATTTTTTTGTGTTTTCAGGTGTATTTTACCTGACGTCTCCTAATAAGTTCAGTATGAATACTCCATTAGCTTTAACATATACTGCAAAATTCTTAATAAATCTAAACGGTGCAGAATGCATCCAACTATACAGTTCAAGCATCCAGCAATTTTTCAATAATTTTAAGAACAAGAAAATAAAATTTTCTGTAAATTTTGATGAAGTCAAGCCATGTGCTCATGAACTTAAAGTGCAAAATGAGTTGTACAATTTATTAATTCACATTCAGTGCATTACCAACCCAAATGATGGTGATATTGAAAATTTTGCATTTGCAATTCATAGACTTTGGTGTAAAGAAGCAGCGATAAATCCGCATTTACAGTGGCTCATAGCTGATCACACCTGTGTGCGTTCATCAGATTTTGACAGCTATTACAACAATGCCAAAGTATCTGAGTTTGCATTTGGAACAACACCATATACGCAGGTATTCATTCAGACCTATCGTTTCCGATCGATCCACACATACTCTTCAATTTTATGCTCATTCTCCCATTTGGAGAAACATTTTGCAGTTTTCTTCTCCGGCACTCACAGACCAGAATGTAAATATAAAGGTGAAATGGGTAACAAGATGCTGATTCACTACGACTCGTTAATTAGGATAATCGCCGACATTAATCCCGATGAAGAAGACGCGGAACTGTACTTCCACATGGAGCATCCTCCGTTGTTGTATTCCAGCTATTCAGATCAAGAGAAAGGAGATATACAAGTCTCTACTGTTCAATTGAGCAAAGCGAAAGTGTTGGAACTCGGCTCTCAGAAATTTCACAGAGCGTTTGAGTTCGGCTGCGAGTGTAACAAATCTTGGTGTAAAAGTACGAGAATCGGAAAATCTCCCGTCTTGAAGTTGAAAATCTCCGATAAATTTCAAACAAGATGGATTATTCATCAGTTAATCATCAGATGCTCAAATAGAACTGAATTTTGTTTCACTTCCATGAAAACCACTCTTTTTCGAGCTAGTGAAACTGCAGATTTTTCAGATATTCCCTGGACATTGAGAGACGTCAAATTATCCGAAAGCCAGCAATTTATGTGCGAGTATAGCTGGAAAACAATTAGCAGCAAGTCCGATTTTGTTCAACATCAATTATTTTTTGAAGAAAAGAATAAGCGAGGTTATCAATTCTCCATTGTACAAAAAGTAACTTTGCTTGCTGTGAAAGACTGTCGTGCCTTCGAAAAAACTATGTACGCCATTTCAGAGCTAATAGATAACGGGGTTATGTTTTCATTTTTCAATGTTTTGCAACTTTACTTTAATTACTTCTGCGATTTTAAAGAGCCAATAGAATTACCGCCCGGTATGTGTTATGTCCGGCGTATTTTATTGACCCCTTCCAGGATCATCTACCTTCAAGCGTATGAACATTTCGATAACCGTATAGTACGAAAATTCGGCGCTGAATTCATGCTGCGCGTTTCTATTCAAGACGACAATTTTTCGAAATTAACATTCGCGGTCCAGTACGTGCCCAATCGGGAGAAAGTGATGGAAGAGGTAGTGTATAGCGTCCTGATGAGAGGCTTGATGATTGGATCGAGACACTATCAAGTGTTGGCATCTTCCACCAGTCAGCTTCGCGAGCACGGCCTGTGGCTGTATGCGAGAGATTCAGAGGGTCAGACTGCATCGGATGTTCGCGGTTGGATGGGGAATTTCAGCGGCATAAAAAACGTGGCAAAGTACATGGCAAGGATGGGGCAGTGTCTGTCGTCCACCGAAGAAGGTGCACAAATAACTCTGAATGCTGGAAATGAAGTAGCTTTGCCGGACATAAAGACGGTGACCGGGAAGTATATTTTTTCTGATGGCATTGGCACGGTGTCTGCTGACTTAGCTGAAGAGGTAAGACATATTTTCCTCGGGCTTAGTTTTCCTTTTTTTTTTTAGCTGGTTATTCAAAATCAAATTGTTCTGATTGAAAATTGTATTTTCAATCAGAGATTTCACTTTTTGTTGTAGCTGAAACTTATTCTTAATAATTACTTATGTTATTTCTCAGAAGTGATGAAAGCATAAATTCTGGTCCAATAGTTTAGGCCTCCAGATGTTTTAGTTGTAGTAAATTGTTTTTATCATGAAGATGTTAAAATCTAAATTTGTAAGACGGGCTAAGCTTTTAGACAGATTCTAGGCATGTTGGTATGGTGTTTGGCTTTTAATTTTTTATCTCATTAAAAATATATATATTTCTCACCATTCCAGACTTTTGTTTGAAAGTTTTTTCAATTTCTTTACCAATATAAGGTTATTTTTTTTGAACATAACTTTCTAAAGTGTGTCCTTAAATACTCTTCAAAAATGTTTTCCAACTTTTTGTACAAACTATGTTGATGTCCGGGGTAGGGTTGGCCCATTTTAAATACAACATTGAGAACAAAAACCTTATTGACCTAGTAGTAATCAATTTCTACTAGGCCAAATGTCAAACTAATGTATTTAAATCATTTATTTATCATGTATATATTTTAATACTTTAGCGAGCGCTACTAACACAAAATTCCTCTTATGTGCTCTTTTGTGCTAGATTCGTGTAGCCTACATTAAAAGTGCTGCTTTGAATGAATATGAAGTCATGTTTTTCAACCCAACGGCCTTCCAAATTCGGTACAAGGGTTGCAAGGGCATGGTTGCAGTTGATCCAACCCTTCCTAAGAGAACTATTGGAATCAGGCCAAGCATGGAAAAGTTTGAGTGTGTTACTTCAAGCCAATTAGAAATTGTGAAGATAAGTGCACCAAGTAAAGGATTTTTTTTAAATTCAATTTTTCTTTTCTTGCTTTATGTATAAATTTAATTTTAAATATATAAAATATTCCTTTATTTTTAAAAATATTTTGCATTTTTTTGAATACTTCTTTTTGCTGGTTAGCTGTCTCATGTAACTGTTTTTTGCAGGAAAATTATTTCTCAACAAGCATTTGATTACGATACTCGAGCAAATGGGTGTGCCCAAGAAATCATTTTTGGATCTGCAAATCAACATGATGATGGACCTCTTAGACTCTCTCATCGACGAGGAACGTGCGGCTGCCATTTTGATCGACAACATGCCGGTGCATTTCCCCTTTTCCTCTCTCTCTAGAGCTGGCGTATCTCTCACCCGGGAGCCTTTCTTCAGATCACTTTTACTTGCATTTTTTAAATCTTTTGCTGGTACGTATATATTGGAATTTGACATGTATGGTGAAAATATCTTTTGGGTTGTATTAGAATTTTTTTTTTTTTTGAAATATATCTTGAGAAATGTATGAAAATGTATTTAATGCCTTCTGGGAAATTAACAATTTTTATTTATGCTGTAAGTAAAAAGTAAATTTTGTATCATTGGGAGTAATAAAACTCTTTATGGTCACAGAAGTGACTTCTCTCCCTAACTGCTTCGTGTTTAGGAAAGGCTTTTAAAGAAACTGATTTATCATATTGGGACCATCTAGGCATTATTACTCAGGACATGAGAAAAGAAAAATAAATAAATACCTTTGTGTGCAGAAAAAAAAGTTAGATTTAAATATGCAAAAATTAAAACATGTAGCAGACATGTTTTTTTAAGTTACAAAGAAAAAGGTTAAGAAACGCTGCTTAGGTGGGTTTTGGGCACCTGCGGTTTCTAGCGGTTCATAAGATTTTAAGATATGTTACGCATGTGGCCCGCTAATGAGTTTCATGTTTGATTTAGTTAAGCCTTCTTTCAAAACTCTCATTATCTTTCTTATTACTGTTTCACATCAGGGTGAATATCAGGAAAAGGTCTAATTTAAGTCACAAATGAATTTCTCAAGCACTTCCAAATAAAAACCAAAAATTTTTCTTTTTTCATACAGTAAACTGCGTTGCACATACAATTCATGACAAAATTTTCAGCTTTTACTTTAATTTGTGACAATCGAACTGTTTTTATTGCTTCAATGTCATGTCGGCAGCGCGTCACGCATTCAAATCGCAAAGTTCAAAAAAATCCTGTAGATTATAAAACATCGCAGCAGAAACAAATACTAAAGGAAATAACGAGTTTTATGTGCATCTATGACGATTAACTCTTGTGTTTTAGATAAAATGAATTTAGATAAAAAAAAAACTAATTTCTGCTCGTCACAAGTTTTCATAACATGACGAGTGAGCCAACTTCCAGAATAATAATATCTAGACAAAACATATTTCGGCGCCGAAAAACTACGCTGGGTGAAGCACTAATATGTGATGCTTCAGTTTGGGTTGAAAATTTTCACTTCGGCTGCATTGAATTACAGGTAAGATTTTTTCAATCTTGACTTTTCTGTTTCTACCAAATGAAGTGTCATGTCGGCAGCAGAAATTAAGACACAAAATAAATTATTTTTTCAATCTATTTTTGCATGATGGAAAGGAAACCTACCGT
This sequence comes from Uloborus plumipes, assembly GCA_038373865.1. NCBI lineage: Eukaryota > Metazoa > Arthropoda > Arachnida > Araneae > Uloboridae > Uloborus > Uloborus plumipes. The sequence goes on from JAXGGA010000917.1 coordinate 133,608, forward strand.
CATGGGCATAATAAGGCATTTTTATTTTGAATCTTCAATTAGGGATGTTCAGCTATCATATTGCGGGAAATTTGTCATGTCGGCAGCGCCTAAGTAGAAGATATTTGTTATGAAACTGATGCGTGCGTTACCGATTTTTTTTCCGAAATTATTTCTTCGTGTAATGAGTTGAGTGTTAAAGAACAAATAAAATTTCAAGTACATTGCCAAATTTTTCATTATTGGAAGCAGTTTATTTATTGTGTTTTTAAATGCTTCAAAAACATTAATTTTTTTGCAAAATTTGAGTTTTCAAACAAAATTATTGTCATTTTTTACCCTCTTTTCTTTTACATCAATATATGCAGACCTTCTTTCATAACTACTGCACCCAGAAATATAATTTTGTTTTAAAATGGAAACTTTACAAAGAGTTTAGTGCAAATCCCCTCCCCGCCAAACTCTGTCTTGAATTAATTTCGTTTTTTAAAAATTATGTTAAGATTTTTATTTTATTTTGATTTTTTAACTATTAACCTATTTATATGTTTGAAAAAAACTTTGTGGCACTAATTTAAACTTTAACTAACTTTTAATTAGTCTCTTATTTTATTTATGAAACAAAAAAGCAATCAGGCTGTGTAAGTATTATTATATTCTAAGTAATAATTATTTTCTTTTTAAACATAAAAGTTAGTGAATGTGTTTACTTTTGTACACCAAGTGTGAAATCTGTAATATTTGTCAGATCGGTAGCATTTTCACCATGTCGGTAACGCTCAAAACAAAACCCCTAAAATGGGGGTAAATGTTCACCTTGACCATGCCCCTAATTTTTTTAAAAATTGTTACTAATGTGTATTTGAAATACCCTACTAATTTTATTTTCTGAGTATTTTTAAAAATAGAAAATTTCAAAGGTCAAATTGGCACTTTTCCTGATATTCACCCATCAACCACGTTTTGTAACAATGGATTTCATATTTAATCATTTAGCACAAATCACTTTAAATTTGACCACTTATTAATTGATTATATAAATTAAAACTACTGAAGCCTGAAAAATTACCAATCTATCGGTACCTGATTCGACTTTCAGTTCATTGGCGTTCAGAAGAAAGAAGCATGATATAGAAAGATACTCAGTTTTTAACCCGTTCGGGACCGTGATCAGGCCTGTGAGATTGCGCGCCTGTGAGATTGCGCGTTTCTCCCTTCACAGTCAGCCTGATCAAATACACCATAAGCCTTTCCTTGCCACAGCCCTGGCTGCGAGCACGCTGGTATGTTTTCAGTTTGGAACGAAATATGTGAATTTTTAAATGACACTAGATGGTGGTTGAAGTCCGTTGCTTTTTCTAAGAAGGTTCTATAGAATGTTGACCTTCAGTTTATGCACTGAGTTTCGTATTTTTTTTTTACTTCAAAAAAAATACATGTGCTGCAGTCTTTTAGCTGGATTAGTCATTTAGAGAGCTGTGATTTATGGCTTTTTCTTCTTCTGTTCTTGTTTATATTTTAGTGAAATGGAAAGGATGAATGTTTCTTGATTGAGGGTAGGTGTAAAAATTTCGGTCTTGCATTTGATAGGTCGAATTTTGTACGTTTAGGATCAGCTTTATTTCAATCGCCATACACTAAAGACTAAAATTTTTACACGAGGGTAGGATGTTTGATTTGATGAACTAGTTTGATATGGAAATGAAGCAGCTATTTTCGAATATTAGAGTCAATGAATCTGAGGCCATGGCATATACGGAGGGGAGGGGGGGGGATTTTAGTGCATCGTAATGACAAGTGGAGATAGAAGCTTCAAAGATATTAAGCAGTAATTGGCATCATATGTTTTACACTTCGGTCGCATGCATTTCCTTTTTTATTTTTAATGTTTCATATATATTCTGAATAATTGCTGGCAAACTTCTAGGTTTTTAAACATTAAATACTTACATAACAGTTTGTTTGATTGAATAAACACATTTTCTTCAAAAAACGCTATTTTTAAAAATTATATTAAGAAAATCTTTATTGTAAAACATTCAGAGACTATTAATTATTGTAAATAGTAAGTTTCAGCACGTTTTATTGATGTGATTGTTTTTTATGAATTTTTGAACAAAATTAGGCTTAACTTCAAAAATCGCCCGGGCCTGTGCGTGAGTCCACATGCGAAGCGCGCTGGCCTGGGGAAGCGCTTCTTCCTTTTTTTGCCGGTCCTGGAGGGGTTAATATAAGTAGATATTTCAAAACAATGTTATTAGCATTACACGAAGATAAAATGGCCATAGAAATGCATTAATCCAGAGAAACTTTACATTCAAAATTGTCATTATTATGATTACTGTGATCCCGATTTATATTTCGAACGATTTCTGCAGGTTCGCGTTATCAAACCCGGACCACGAGAGGATGGGACCAATCGAAAAGAAAACCCTTTCAAACACAAAAGGAATTTTTGAAATCGGGCCAGGCGTCTTGGAGTAATCTTATAACATACAAAAAAAAAAAAAAATTCTCCGACGAATTGTATAATTTTCCTCCTTTGTGGAAGTCAGTTAAAAAATTATTTGAATTTCTCTCTTTGTCGTTAATGTGAATATTTTTTGAATTGTTGAGAAAATACTTCTAAGATGTCAAATTGAAAATTCATTTTTTTTTATGTCTGTTATTTTTTGCCAAGATCTTTTTTCAACAATGTATGTTCTAAAAAAATCCACCTTCAGTCTGGAATTGATGAAAACCTTAAATTCTCTCTTTGATGTTTTTTATCTGTTTAGAATTAACTGAACAAATCAAAAAATGAAACAGACTATTCCTTCAAAAGTTATAGGTGGAGGGGGAGCAGCTAGATGTATATTTCCTTACCTTAAAACCAGTTGCATACAAACCAGTTGCTGATAGGGCTGCAGCCCCCTCCAAAATTTTCAAAATAATTTTTAAAATGTCAACTAAGATTTTTCTTCCTAAATTTCCTTTTTTTTGAAATCCCAAAATGAGAAAAGCTTTCAGAACAGATAATTAAGTATAGAACAAAATTAAAAGTAAGTTTTTTTTTGTTTTGACATCTCTATTTTACTGAACGTCATGTTTATGATTATCCTATTGTTCCATTTTGTTCATTTTTATTGCAAATCTGTTTTAGAAGCTCAGATTAATGTTTTTCAGTTATCTAATTCTGTTAAATAAATTTCAGCAAATTAGATTGAAACCCAGTATTGGGAACAATAGTAAAATAAACTACAAAATTAACATTATTAGAGCATAAATTTGCAAAAATATTGCAAACAAGTGTTTCACCAAGACCTCTTTCAATGATTAATTTTTTATTTTTATTTTAATGTATCATTCTCTGTGTCTATCGAAGTGCTTTCTTCACAATAATTATAATAGCAAAAAAAATTTTTTTTTCATGATGCATTTTTGTCTACTTAAATAGGCATTGAAGCAGAAATTCGAGATATTCACTTTTCTTAGCTACATTTCATGAGTTCCCCCCTCCCTTCCCCTACTCTGAAATAGTCTTGGTTCAGCACCCCCCCCCCCTCCTGAACCCTGAAATGATTTACCTGCGTACACCACTGCTTGAAACCATACTTTTAATCTTTTATTTTCTTTTAATGCTTTGAGCTTGTTTTCATAACTTTTTATTTTTAAAACTTGTTTGGGAAAGTTAGCTATGAAAGATTTTATGTCTACGGGATGACTGAAAAGTCATTTTTCTCCTGTTATAGCTGTTCTACTACTTTTTAACTGTATGTTTGGGAATTTAAGAGATGTTTAGTAATTAAAAATTTAAAATGGTACGATGAGTGCTAAAATTTCCATGCTGTAATAGTGAAGGGAAAAAATGTCTACTAGCTTGAAAAATCACTAAGAATTTTGTTTTTAATTAAATAAAAAACTTCCCCTGCCAAAGTACTCCATATACATGGATATATTTCTTCATAAAAAAAGTCTATTATTATTATCTTCTGGTTGTTTTATCATTTGTTAGTAATTTTATAACAGTGATATAAATTATTTTGAAGAAAGTTACATTTTGTATAGAATTTCGAACTATGTGCAAGGTCATAACTTTTTTTGTTGTATTAAGTTTTGTATTAAGCAGTTTGACTTTTCTTCATGATAGCCAAACTTCAAACTCATATGAGAATTGCCATACCTGAAAGTCATGGAAGAAATATGCTTGGAGTCTTAGATGAAACAAAAACGCTGAAGTATGGTGAAGTATTTGTTCAGTACAGCAAAAACATAGCTTTTCCTAATCGTGATATGCAAATATTAAGAGGTATGTTTGAGTTTTGTTTTGTAGATCCATGCACTTCACTCTTCATAGGCACTCTAAAGGCCAGGAAAATTTTAATTTTAAAATTATAATTGTTTGTCTTTCCTGCAAAGAACAGAAGTTCTGCTTCATAAAATATGCATTGTTCTTATTGTAGTTTGTTTTTATCTACAAGTATTATTTATACAACTGGGGGCTCCTCCTTCTGATGGCTGCTGCCTGCTGACCAGACCCCAAAGATTGCTGAGCCATTATATTTAGAAAAATATTAAAAGCTCATTCCAACCCAGAGACAAAAATATCTTGATAAAGTATGAATAACAAAATTATTTTTAAAAAAGAGTTCCAAGCCAATTTGCACCAAATTTCAGAGTTATAGGTGCTCAGCTTAGCTGGGCCCAAAGACTGTTGCTGGTCACCACATTTATATTCGTTGCATTTACAAAATATCAAAACCTCTTGCTGTTATTATTCCTATTCAAAATCTACCAAAAAACGAAAAATTACTTGAGAGTCAACTTTCCTCAAAAGTCAGCAGCAATTTGCTCCAGTGATGATTTTGTCTTGATAAAATCTGGGCTTCTATGTATTTTAAAATTCTTTAATTTTAAGTTTCAAGCAATCCACAACCTTAAGTGTCTGCTTTTCTATTTTATCTTATTATTTTTTCAATAAGTTTAGAGAGACTCCAACTTTGCTATTTTCTTCTTGTCAATGGTTTTTAGCAAAAATGTAGTTTTTTATTAGTGTAAACTTTGTATTTGATACTAGCAGAGTATAAATTTGGGTTTAAAATCTATTTTTATTCATACTGTCTTTGAATAACTGTCATTAATTCCTGCCAATAATTAACTTCAGGTTCAGTCATAGTCACCAAGAATCCATGTCTGCACCCGGGTGATGTTCGAAAACTGACTGCCGTTGATGTTCCCGCTTTGCACCATCTCAGGGATTGTATTGTTTTTCCAGCTCGAGGGAAAAGACCACATCCTGATGAAATGGCCGGTAAGAAACAGGATTTGAAAAAACTTTTTTTTGAAAAAGCCCAACCCTCCTGGGTTCTTGATGAAAAATCCGGGCTTTTTTTTTTTTCCAAAATTAGTTTCATATCATTCTCCATTCAAACATTTTACCCCAAGTATTGCTTGCTACTTTTATTTTTCATAGAATCAGGGGAGCTCTGAAAAGGGGTCAGAGTGACCTCCTAAAAAAGTATAAATAAATAAACAAATAAGTGAAATTCATGTGCAGTTTTATTTTTAATACTTAATAAGTTATCAGGAATGGATGATGACAAGGTACTGACCAAGTCTTAATTTTAAAACACTCTAATACCGTTATTCACAAACACGAATAATCCTTCAATGTTGCCACTGTTGAAGATTATCCCAGGATTCGCACGAAATCGTTATTCACAATCGCAAAAGGAAGATTATTCCAGCCTACAAGCAGCGAAATATAGCCTCGAATCTGAGCCGCCAATATTGGCAGTTTAATTCCGCGATTATACTCTCTACCACACACGTTTCACTTGTAGGAAAAGACAAACATGGCGGATATGATGTTTTTATTTTGAAATATCCCTCTGATTCCTTACTTTTCTTGGGAAAAAAACCTGTAATATGCATCTTAGGACGAAAAAGTAGCGTGATAACAACGGTAGAGAAATTCAGAAACATTTTTAAGAACTGAATAGATTCTTGGTGGCCCAAGATGGACGCCGTTGAAATTTCTCACTTACAGTGAGTTTTTAATTGATTTAAGTACCTTAAAACTAATATTTTTGAAAGAAATTTTTTTTGAAGATGCAGTTTACCAAGATATATAACATACATAAGTTGTGGAAAGCTCTGACGGTTAGAAAAAAATATAAAAAATAACAAAGATCTGCCTGCTTCCGGAAAACATTAGCGGCCATGATGGGCGACTAGGAATCATGGGAATGTCGTCAACGTCACCTGATCAAAAGCAACCAATTACAGAAGTTCTTACATCTGTGTCTGAGTAATCCCGCGCTTCATTTATTCAAGGTTGGTGAATAAGAACGGTGCCCTGATCCGCAACAGACGATAGATCGATCCAGGGATTATTCCGCAGCCGATCCATGGTTGTGAATAAGGCTGTAAATGTCTTTACTAAATTGATCAATACCAATTTCTAGGCTTAGTATAGATCAAACTATTCGTAATATTTAGTTTGTGTCTGAAATAAATGTTTTCAATATGCAGTACATTTTGAAAAAATCCACTTTAACGACATAGTGTTTTTTTGACATAGTGTTTTTTTTTTAAGTAGTCGGTCAAGTGGGTTTTTTCAAGCCCACCTGATAAAATCTGGTGGGTTTTTTCAGGTTGGGCCAGTGTTGGCAAACCCTGACAGGAAAAGAAATCAACTCGTGATTTATTTTTTCTTATTGCTACTGTCAGAAGAAAAGTGACAATCTTAACTGAAATCTCTTTTTGTATATAACAATATATTTTATTTAAAAACTTATGGTCATACTAACGCATCTCTTATTCGTGTTTAATAAATTTATGAGCTATGCTTGGTCAGAAGTTTACACTTTGGGGAACAAATAACATGATTGCCAATATTTGAATAGAAATACACTGAAGTGACAAAAGTCATGGGATACCTCTTAATATCGTGTCGGCCCTCCTTTTGCCCGGCGAAGTGCAACAACTCGACGTGGCATGGACTCAACAAGTCGTTGGAAGTCTTCTGCAGGAATATTGAGCCATGCTGTCTCGATAGACGTCCATAATTGTGAAAGCGTTGATGGGGCAGGATTTTGGGCACGAACAGACCTCTCGATGGTGTCCCATAAATGCTCAATGGGATTCATGTCGGGCGATCTAGGTGGCCAAATCATTCGTTGGAATTGTCCAGAATTTTCTTCAAACCAATTGCGAACAGTTGTGGCCCGGTGACATGGCGCATTGTCATCCATAAAAATCCCATCGTTGTTTGGGTACATGAAGTCCATGAATGGCTGCAAGTGATCTCCAAGTAGCTGCACATAAGCATTTCCAGTCAATGTTCGGTCCAGTCGCACTAGAGGACCAAGTCCATGCCATGAAAAAACAGCCCACACCATTACGGAGCCACCACCAGCTTGAACAGTGCCTTGCTGACAGTTTGGGTCCATGGCTTCGTGGGGTCTCGCCACACTCGAACCCTACCATCGGCTCTTACCAGCTGAAATCGTGACTCATCGGACCAGGCCACGGTTTTCCATTCATCTAGGGACCAACCGATATGCTCACGTGCCCACGAGAGTCGCTGCAAGCGATGTCGTTCTGTCAGTAAAGGCACTCGAGTCGGTCTTCTGCTGGAATAGCCCAAGAAATCCAAATTTCTCCGCACAGTTCTAGCAGACACGTCCATTGTACGTCCCACATTGATTTCTACGGTGATTTGACGCAGTGTTGCTTGTCTGTTAGAATTTACGACTCTTTGCAGACGTCGCCGGTCTCGATCTTTAAGTGCAGGCGGTCGACCACTGCGCTGTCCATGGTGGGATGTTATGCCTGAAATTTCATACTCTCGGCACACTCTTGACACAGTGGATCTGGGAATGTTGAATTCTCTAACGATTTCCGAAATGGCATGACCCATGCGTCTAGCTCCAACTAACATTCCGCGTTCAAAGTCTGTTAATTCACGTCGTGCGGTCATCATCACGTTAAAACCTCTTCACATGAATAACTTGAACAGAAATGAAAGCTCTGTAAAAGCACTGCGCATTTATACCTGTTCTATGCGATGCTACTGCCATCTGAAAATTTGCATATTGCTATCCCATGACTTTTGTCACTTCAGTGTAAATTAATAATTAAGAAAATATTTAAACTAAGAGTTAATTGTGGAATTGTTGTTGATATCAACTTCTTCCTTCTCATTCTAATCAAAATAATGGGGTCAAGTTTCCCCTATGTGTTGTGCTTGTGATTTTCCCAACCTGAACTGTTCTGAAACCTAAAGAATAAAAATTAATTTCCTTACTCTGATACCAATATATGTTTATTCATTATTTTAATTACCAGTAGTCAACACCGGAGTGTTATTTGCAATAACTATTTTAATTTACAATTTGCACCCTTTTTGCAATTTTTTGATTAAATAAGAATTCACTTTAATTTCTGTTTATTTGGAAATTAGTTGGCCTTCAAGAGATTAACGCATCTTCAATTGAATTCACTAGTGCTTGATTATAACAATTTTCCAGTTTTGTGTTTACTAATGTTTCAACTTAAATAATAGCTCACGTTTGGAATTACAAATTATTTGATTCTTTACTGCAGTTGGTTAATTAGAGGTGGGGGTCTGTCAATTGTTACCCCTAAATCATCTGTTATTTCATCTAGCAAATGGATGTAATACAAACACTTATAGGGCTTCTCAAAATAGAAGACTTTTTGATAAGAATAAAATCCTACAATATTATTGTATGTGAATTTTTTGAAAAAAAAAAAAGCTAACAACTAACAAAGTGCCCTGTATGCTTTACTTGTTGTCAGCAGAGCTAAATATGTAAAGTTTCATGACAAAGTTGAACTTAAATGAGATTATAAACCGTAAAATAATTGCATAGCAAAGTATCTTTCTGTGTCACTCAAACATAGGAATGTTATACACAAATCAGTAAAATAGTTAAAAAAGTATATATATTACAAATTTCTTATGAAAATTATGATTTATTTTAACGAGATAGAATTAATGTATTCATCCAATGTTTAACCCTTGTTCCCAAACCAAAATACTGCAAATGCTTCCATTTACACACTAATCTAAAATATCCACCTGTTTCCTAGAAGATTCTTTTTTGTTATTTTTTGTTTGAAAGTATGAAATATGGATTAATAACTAGCTGTTAAACCCTGTATTTGCTTCTAAAATTGAATATGGTGGACAAAATTTAGTGCTAAGTATCATCACTTTAATTTTAGAAATGAATTTTTTGACTAAATAATCTCTTCAAGCAAATTTAAACATAAAACAACATGGTCCATAATGTTATTCTAATACTTTGAAAATGTAAACATTATTTGATAAATGTAGACATTATCAGATATATTTGTTGAGGACATCCATGCTAATGACAGTACTTACTGAGGTTGTGGAGTTACTGAAGTTCCACTGTATTTTGTTCTGCACATAAGCAGACCTTTTTTTCTGAAGTGCATTTTTAATTCGAGTTCACAAAATCACAGACAGCATAAATCATCTGTTATATGCTGTGAAATATTTCCAATTACTATTTTCTGGTTGATATAATATACTTTTCAACAGGCTCAGATCTCGATGGGGATGAATTTGTTGTTTTGTGGCATGAACCTCTGATATTCAAGAGAAAAAATTATGAACCTATGGATTATCCCGTATACACAGTGGATAACGTATTATGCAATGACAATATTGAGGTAACTATGTCTAGAAAAGCTCTTTTAATGAAATACTTGTTCTAGTAGAATCTACACGGGTTTCAAATATATGTAATATACTTATACAAATACAAATACAAATGCGACGACCAGCAGCAGGCTCTGGGCCCAACTGGGCTGGTCCTAGTCAAATTAAAGACCCCAATGAAGATCAATGGCCCTCTTAAAGCTATCTACTCCATTGCTCCTTACCGCCTCTTCCGGTAAACTGTTCCAAGTTCCCACTACCCTGCTAAAGTAGTCATTTTTTCGAATTTCCTGGTTAGCCTGAGGTTTAAACAGCTTAAAACAATGGCCCCTTGTCCTGCGTTCCGTGCGAAAATCCAACCCTGCAACATCATTCATTTTAATAAATGACTTAATTGCTTAAAAAGAAAAAAAAAGGGCTCTGTCATTTTGTTATAGATTTTTGAAAAATAAAATGTTTAAAATCAAGAACTCTTTTAACTAGTGTAAGTGGAAACCTTTAGTAAAAGCACATATGTGGTTTTTCTCTCAAGCTTCGGATGGTTGAGTTATTCTGCTTTTTAAAGGTGTTAAGCAGAAATATAGAGAGGGGGGAGGGGGGACAGGTCTATTAAAAAATCTTGTAATTTTTGCCGAGCATGCTTTGTACTGTCCCTTGTTTGGGACATAAAAAATGATATATAGGAAACTGCATATGTTCTGTAAAATAACGTTAGCCTACCTATCCACGTGCAAGCAAAGGAACTCATATGTGGTTTTCAGTGTCCAATCTTTCTGTATCCTGCCCAACAATTAAATTTTTTCATGTCAAAATATTATTTATTTAATTTTTTAAATGTTTTATTACAAGCTAATGAATAAAGTTTCTGTTCATTTTCATTAAAATTTTTGATTAAATTTATAGAGGCACTATAAGTCCCATTAGAAACTAGTACCTAAGTAAACCATTTCAACAGCCAGTAATTAAAATAAACCAAAAGAGAGCAGGTCCTAATAAGTAATCTGGTGTTAAAAACGGACATTCTTTTAAAACATGTTTGATTCCCAAGAGATGAAAAATTAGATGCATTTATTGCCATTTAGTGGGATTCCACCATTTTCAATCTTCAGGTTCGCTGAATTCATTAAAAATGTCGACTTTTTTTTGTTCAGCACTCACATGTAAGAGTAAGTCAACTAAGTCCGAATAGAAATAGTGATAGGAAGGCTATTGCTCTTCTTACTGGCCATTGTACTTTAAGGTAGTAGTCTGTTAACTTGGGTTCAAAAAATCGAAAAGATTTTTTTTTTGCTTAATTTGAAAGTGCAATGTCTTGAGAATGTACTGTGAAAATTGCAGACAGAAATTCGAAATATTTCGGGAGTTATAACGAGTTTCCTATAGCGCCTCGGAGTTTGCTGTTGAACTTTAAACGCGTTTATCTCAAAACGTTGTTTTTCTGGTCGGCCCGGGTTCTAACTTTTTTTCTACTGAACCGATTGCTTTCAAATTTTAACAGGCTGTTCTACACACTTATAGTTCTCGTCGGAACTAACGATAATTTTTATCACCCCTAACTTTTTATTTTACAACCCTTTCTTTGCTAAAATAGAAGGACTTTTTTTTTCAAAGTCCGTCATTTTGTTACTTACCCTTGAAATTTAACTTCAGTAGTTCCGACCAGAATGACATGTCTATAGATTAAGAATAATCAAGAATATTTGATTTCAGATAACATCAAGAGCCAAAATAACCCTGGCCACCCACGTGTTTTTTTTTCCAACTTCGAGTGACAATAATAATAGTAATAAACTATTAAATTTTTTCAAATACATTTTTTTAAATATTTTCAATATATAAATAAGAAGACTCTTAATATTCAAGATAATTCATTTTTATTTTCCTATAAAAAACCACCCTCCAAAGAAGTCATGAAAATAGGCATAAGTTACCAGACTACTACCTTAAAGCGGCACCATACTATAATGAATGTCACTTGTGACCCAACTTGCATGGGTTGCCTTGTTCAGAGGGAACTCAATTACACACATTTTGTGTAATTGAGAAGTGTTCTCTGCCTATAGGTTTGAACAACCTTGGTCGTCACTTGTTCGAACCTTGGGAGATTCATAATATTCCTAATAGCTGTTTCCCAATTTTCTATGCTGAAGTTGCACCAATCGTGTGTTAACCTTTTGGAACCGGGCTGTTTTTTTAGAAATTTTTCTTGCGACCCAGGTAGTACGACAGTTGAACCACAGATTTCTTTTCCGTTGGATAGACAAGGTATAAACTGTGGTACCAGATGTATGAAACCTTGAAAAAATCCCCAGCTCCAAAGGGTTCGAGTGAAAATCTCAACCCCGTCCTCTAAAAAAAAAAAGGTTACGGTACAGCATGTGTACCGCCCGGCTCCTAAAGGTTAAAAGTGCAAGGCAGAAGAGTTATCAATAATTGGTTCTTAAAACACATTAATGTTAAAGGTTATTTAGATTCACACAATATTCTGTTGGTGGGGGTGTGAGCCACATGGAAATTGTTTATTTATATTATTCAGTTTAAAATTCAGAATGCTTTGACTTTTAAAATAGAACTAGTGTTTTGTAATAAAAGTTGAACTTGTTTAATTCTATATGTAGTTGAAAGGCCATCATTAAATTACAAATTCTTAAAAATAAACTAAGCTCTCTTCTATGTATCAAAATTTCCATGTATCGATTTTTTTTCCTAGCAAGTTGCTACTTTGATAGAGGTCTGACTGTATTCATTATTAGCTTTGTAAATACTTTCTGTGTGCTCTTAAATATCGCAGATCTGGTTAAGAAATGCCTTTCACACATTCTAAGTTTGAACTCCTTTTAGCCGAATTTAAGATGAGACTGAATAATTGCTACTGGTCGAAATATAAAATAATGTGTTGCATCTCATTCAAAAGTGTTTAAAAAACATTTCAAAAAATGCAGTAACTTTTTGTTATATTGCGCTTGTTGGAAGACTACCACAAAATGCAGTATATATCCGAAAACGAGATATAACCCGAGGTCATAAAAATTAACAAGTCAATCAACGTACGAATTAATGAGATGTACACCTGCTAAAAGATTAGAATGTTATTATATTTAGGAGAATTTTCTGAATCAAACAAAAGAAATTTAGTCTGCCAATTTTTGTTTAAAATGTAAAAAAAAATGTAGTAATCCATAAATATGTTTGTTTTATAGTAGAATAAAGTGTATGAAAATAATGCCAGTGTTGTTCTTTGACTGAAAATTGAAAAAAAATAATTTTTTTTTCAACGAAATATACTACTTTTTTCTCTTTTAAAAAATTTCTGTGAAGCCAAATTTATGTTGAATATAATGTTTTTCAAGAATATAAATATAATTTTTGGGGGGACAAAGAAGAATTATTTTTGGATTGAGTCATATAACAAGTTGTGATCTAATGAAGGGTTACTGTACTATTTTTTCTGCTTTTAAAGAATAAGCTTGCCAATTTTTGAATTTGTAAACTTGTGAAGCAGAATTTGACTTTCAACTAATTTTATTGATATATATATAACAACTTGTTAAAGATTTCTTGCTCATTTAAATTGTTTAACAAATAGTGTAACAATTTATATAATTTTTCAGCTACCTGACATGCTGAACTTTTTCTGCCAATACATACAAAACGACACCATTGGAACTTTTGCTCATGCACATCTCGTGTGGGCCGACAAGTTGAACAACGGAATTTTCTCGAAGAAATGTATGAGTATCGCTCAGAAATATCCTTACGTTTTAGATTTCGCCAAGCATGGCACGCAGGAGGTCTTGGAGAAAAGTGACAGGCCCGATCAGTATCCAGATTTCATGCAGAAGGGTCTCCATGGTCACACTTACCACTCGAAGAAGGTTTTGGGGTCCCTGTATCGTGTATCGAGGGTTTTGGAAGCCTGTTCCAGCAAAATAAATTTGGTTGCCGAGTCGTCGTGCTTCGATCCGGATTTGGAGTTTGCCGGATGGCAGGAATTTCAGGCGTCAGCGGAAAAGAATAAACTTGAGTATTCGAAATTGATTTCGGAAGTTTTGGACAGGTATGGCTTGGTCAGTGAAGCCGAAGCGTTCTCCGGTTTCATCGAGTTAAATGCCTGGAAGAAGTGGAAGCATGAAACCTCCAATGCAGTTCAAGTCGTAAAGAGATACATAACCAGCATCATGTCTAATTTTCGAAGCAGATTTTTCAATGAAGTACAAGAAGAATCTGAGAAAAAAAATCATAGTGATCGTGAAAAAAGAATCGTGAGGTTTCAGCTTGCATCGGCATGGTACATGGCAGTCTATGGTCAAAAGGTTGGAAAAATACTAAGTTTTCCTTGGATTGTAAGCGATATTTTAGCTGAAATTAAGCAAACGTGTGAAACAGCTAAGCCTGGTACTTTTCAGACCTTTTATGATGACATAGATACTGATTTAAAGTTATTTTCGTTAGATTCAATTGAAGATAGTGTCAAGCTCTTATCGCTCAATTCAACGTGTCCTTGTATGACTGCATTTAGAAAAGTGATTCATACTTGGATACAAAATTCTGGTTTTTTCCAAGTGAAAGAAACTAATATTTGTGAAATTTGTACAACCAGGATAATAGACCATTTTCTTAAAAGTACCAAAAGATATTGTTGCAATGTATCTTCCACAGTTCCATGCATGTGCCATATAAACTGTTCTCCTTCCCGACTTATTGTGGCATTTTTGAAATTTTTTGTTCAGAAGAAAGAAGCTTCTCTGGGTAAATGCTCGAGTGATTGCAAGGGTTTTTTGTCTAAAAATCTCCAGGAACTGGCACTGCAGACCCTTTCGTACTTGGTGGTGAGCCGTAACGTCTTTTACCTCGGGTTGAAGGTCGAGACGGGCAACTGCACGAAAAGTGCAATCAGTGTCAAAGCGAACGAGAGCATCTTCGAAGATGAAGGCACCCCGATCAAAATACCGGTGAATGACGTTCTGAGGAAGCTGATCGAAGAGTACATGGATGAAATCAAAACTTACTTAACGGAGGAATCCGGGGTAAAAGGTATCATCATGAAACCGGAACAGCAGAACGGGAAATCTGTCTTGATCGTTAACTCCTTGGGGAAAAACTGGCAGCGATGGAATTTGCAAAACATTCTTTTGGATCCTGAGTTCACATCTAAACTGAAAGTAATATTAAATGCTGAATAACACGATTTTATGAGTGCTATATGCACGAGTATTGCATACTCCTGTTTGTAGCATATATTGTATATTCATGCATGAGCAAGGTGTGCCACAAAGCATGCAATGTTCCTGTTGTTTGATAAGTGACTCTTGAAACCTGTTGCTGGTCAACTTAAATTGCATAAATTTGCATTGTAAAAATTTTATTTATGTTTGCATGTGAAAAGATTTGGTAATTTGTGTGTGTGAAGAGATTTGTTATGTATTTTAGTATTTTAAATTTCTTGTTAGATGTGTTATAATATTTTATTTAAAATTTCTTGTCATCCCATTATTTAATATTTTTATCAGTTTATACTCCAACTATATCGGTTTCCTCAAAAAAAGCATATGAGTCATTCCATAGTGACTAATGTAACATTCAGAGTTGATTAACTGTTTTTACTTGTAAAAAATATTTTTTAGTTATCCTGGTGGATTTACAATGTACATGGTATTTATGTATCATTTCTGCTAAGAATTTAAAACAAAATTATAGACAGTAGATATTTTTTCAACCAAAGTAGCAGCGTGACTTATGTAACAAGTTTGCAACCCTGAAAATGAATGCTCATGTCGTGAGGCAAAAATGTCTCAAAGTTAAGAAAGTGTTAAAAATTGTATGATATATTTGAATAATGTGTAAAGTTGGTTTTTAAAAACATAAGATACATTTATTAAATCTTAATTTTTTTTAGCCTTAAGTGTCACTTTTACTCAAGATGGCGTGTGACTAGCGTAACCATCGAATAACACGCAGTAAACACACTACAAACTATTTATTAGGGCTAATCTCAGTGATAATTACTATACTTTTTCATTTTTTAAACTTCTTATGTTGTATGATTTTTATTTATTTTTTGATACTTTTTTTCACTTCAGTATTTTTTTTCCTTCGGCTGAGGTTAACATTTCTATGGAATGACCCATATGTGATATTTTAAGCAGTTTGTACTCTAACTCTGTTGGTTTGTTCAGAAATTATTTCTTCTCATTCTACTATACTTATTGTAATCATTCTAATGATTTGTGTGTCATTGTTTGAGTGTGAACTTTCCTATGTTTTTTTTTCTTTTTTGTGTGTGTTTTGCATTTTTTTCAAATCATGTTTTAAAGCACATCCTGTGTATTTGCTTTTATATAGCTTTGAAATTAATCTCTATTTAAGTATTTGTATTTAGTGAAGAACAAAATGGAGGGGGGGGGGAGGGGCTGACTAACATACAAATGTTCTTTTGAAATATTTTCCTTAAAAGCTGCTTTTTTGCAAGACAAAAAGGCATTTTAGAATATTATTGTAAGTGTTAATTCTATCCAATGTTCCTTTATTCTCTTATGGAGAAAAGTAGTGAAAACATTATCTCCTAACCAAGTAGAGAAAAGTTAAATTATTTCCAAATTCTGCCGCATTCAAGGAACTAGTCTCGAAATCAATGAGAGGTAAGGACTTTATTGAAATCACAAAATTAGGTTAACTCTGAATCATCACAGGACAGAATATGTATTCATTTTAACATTGTTTTACAAGTATGACACAAAAGTTCAACTGTCATGATATGTTACAGTTATTTGATATGACATAATTTACACACAGAAATAAGGAGCACCATATACAGAAATTTAAGTTTTACACAAATCAACAGCATGTTAAATAGATCAGTGTAACCCTCGGCAAATAGTAATGCCGATTCCACACTAGGGTTTGATTTCAACCTTTTTTTTTTCCTATTATTGGTTTAGATACGTAGTTTATCAGAAGAAAAGTCTGAGATGAAAGAAGACGTTCCCAAGTGGTCGTTATATGCTTCCTACCGATTGTTCAGTTAGTGAAACACCAAAAAAATAAACTGTCGTTCAATTACAGGTTATTCTTAATGGTGTTTGTGGTCAAAAGCATTGTCATATCTTCAAAAATATGTGTGCATATACGGCTGCTTAGCCCATTCAACAAATATTTCAGGAATATCACTTTTGCCATTCTAAATATTTAAAAGGAGATTTTAACCCATTAATGTATGACATTTTTTTTCCTAAAGATATTTTGTGTATTGGTTACCATCAATGTTTAATGGACAGGAAAAATACTATGTAAAAAATATTTTTTTTATTAAGGAAAGAAAAATCGTCCCATAAAAGTTATGATAGACCCCAGTGGGTACATACTTTTTTTACTAAAATATTTTTCTGCCTACTATATAATATTTAAAAAGACATTTTATAAGAAGAAATAAAATCAGCAATGAACATAAACTGGGAAGCTGGGAATCACTTTGAAAACTCAGCTTTTCTTTGAAAAAAAGTGCTATGTGACAATTTTTTAAATTTCTAGAAAAAGCTTTAAAAAAATGCTGTGTGTTTTTTTTTAATGGCTTTTTCTCAACGCATAAAACAGAGTCATATTTTTAGTTACCACAACCATTTCTGTGACTAAGGGGACATGATACCGATGGACTGATTACCTTCTTCCATGGCAAAAAGTAAGTTTTTCAAATGTCACACATCACCTTTATCTACTTGCCTCTTCAATTGGAAACGCAGCTAAACGTGTTTTTATTTATAAATCACTTAATACTGACATTTACTGAAAGTCACGCAGCTTTTCCCACACACATTGCTTGTCACTTTTTCATCATTAAATATGGCTTAAGTCAGAACTTGCGATTTGTTGCGCCATGATTTACATAAATCCTGGCTGTTGGTGCAGGTGCTATATTACTCTTTGTTTGTCTTCACCATTGGTGTGAAATTAACATTAGAGTATGTAGAGAAAATTACAACCTTAATTAGGCACAAATAAGCAGGGATACTGCAGACAGAGCTTATGGGCACAGACATCCGACAAAAGTTGGATGTCTGTGCATTCATAAGCTCAAAATTTTTTGCATTGAAAAAGGGGTCCCTTGTAACACGTGTCGGCAGTATCCCTGCTTATTTGTGCCTAATTAACGTTGTAATTTTCTCTACATCAATAGCACAAAGGTATTTGTAAACTTTATTAGAGTATGTATCACACAGTGTTAATTTTATTTCTTTTAAAAATAATTTGCGAAAAATGAACTGATAATTTAACATATGTTGAGTTTCTCCCAGAACTTAATTTGTGGAGAAGGTGAGATTTATGAGTTGAAAGATTTAACAGTCCAACTGTGCACATTTATCCAACCTTATTTTGTCATAAAATCGGCAGTGTTGCATGCACATGTTTCAAAGTTTTCAGGCCTCTCAATTCGGTGTACTAATAAGATGTATTTGTGCAAGAATAGTAATTTTCATTCTGGCGAAATTTCATTTCTACCACTGAAGAATGCTTTGTAAATCAGAAACAAATGTGTGCCTTATTTATGTTAGATTTATTCATTTGTATTTACGAAGTTTTCTTGTTGTGTTATTTAATATATTTATGTGATTTTCACAAAAAAGGTTGTTGCCTTTTTGATGTGCACAATGACTGCCTAACAGTGTCCATGAATGATGGGTTGTTGGATTTTGTACAGCATGTTAAATATTTTACTTGCTTAAATCCCTTTCCTTCTGCTCATAAAGTGCTTGTTAGAACTACGTAAATATACTGGTTGTGGTTATAAATCAAAGTACCCTGGTTGAACCTAAGTTGAGTTTCCTTATTTTTAGTGTATTCATTATGTAAGCCATCATACTACCGAGAAGCCAAAGCCATTCTGATCAGGTCTGGCTTCTTGTCAACTGGCTTCTTCTGGCTTCATCAGACACCAGCCCCGCTTCTCTTTGTGCAGCCGCTGCTGTTTTTTATTCCCCCCACAGGGTCCGGTCCCTTACTTCCTGCAGTGGTGTGGTAAAGATGAGTACCGAAAGAAGAACCAAGAAATGCTCAAGGACATTTAAGGTTATAAAGATCTGCAGAGAGACGACAAGAACTATCACTGCGTGGCATTCTTATCGCTGAAGACTGAGTGACTTTGAATAAACCTGAACACAATTGCAGGAACTTTAAAGTACAGGGCTATATCTGGTGATGAAAACCGAAATCCTGGCTCAAGCGTGGATGTTCTTTCTCTCTCCTGTCCTTTCTTTGTGTGAAAGTGTTGTTATTCTATGAATGGTTGCCTACCCTATAAATGAGTCCTGCAGCATATGTATGTACTGTGGAAATCGGACTTAACACAAAATGATGATACAGTTGGAAAAGGAAAGCAGTGTACCCAGAAATTTCCAGTCTAGCTGGCACAAAACAACAACAACCAGTCCTGAGCTATACCTTCGCCGTTTTGTATATATTTATTCCATTTCTTGATCAAATAGTTTTGTCTCTTCACTAGAGATTTGCAGAACATAAAGAAATCCTGATTGGTCTACAATGCTTTGTCCCAAGCAAAAGCATCAATTCGGAATTGAAACCAGCAATCAAGTTCTGCTCTGAGGACTTGGAGAATTCTAGTAAATAATTAATATAAGAGTATAATATATACTATCGCTTGTCCCCCCCCCCCCCAATCAAACACCACCGAGTTCCTGACTGGGCTGACGTGCATTCCATTTGCCTCATTGTTAAAACTGGTATTGATCATTCAAATATAATGCTAAGGTTTTATTTATTCCGCAAATTGCAGCAAGATTTATGTGCAATATTAAGAGTAGTCTTTCAAATGCATCATACACTTTGAATGTGCAATTTAGGCAAATGGAATGCAGTTTTTAGTGGTATGATTAATTGGAGTTTTTCCCTAGGCTTTCCCATTCAACGTAATAGTAAAAATTTGAACTGGTATTTTAAATAAGGCTGATTCCTTTTCCCCATATTTCAATTCATAGTAGCATGTATAGGTTCCGATGACATGACTATTAGAATGAGCTCTACATCGGTTTAAGCATGGCAACTCTAATTATAACCACGTAGGATATGGAATTTGCATTTAAAATTGTGCCTTTCACCACGCTGAATTTTAATCTAGCTTTGCAGTTTATAATGTGCTGATTTCTTTTAATTCTTAAAGGAAAAAAAAAATAGGAATTGAAGTTTAATAATGTAAGTGTATGTTGTTTAATGGACAAAGAAAAGTATTTGTACAGCAGGATGTTTTCAGCACAAGTTTAATTTTCAAACTGACATCTTATTTTTGTTGTTGAGTCAGTTTTTATTATGAGTGTTAATATGATTGTGATTTTTTTTTTTTTTTTTGATTGAATATCAACGTTATCAAGGGAAGTCTGAATTTCAACTTAATGCTTCTTAAATGTAGAACAAGATTTCATATTTGTTTAGATGCTCTTGAAATAATTAGTTTGTGGACAGAATACTTATTTTTGATTCAAATTCTTTCATTTTTCCGTGCAGCTTGTTCTAGTTCTAGAATTTTTAATTTTGTAGTGCATGTTGCACGATATATGTATAGTTCTTCATCCATGACATTTCTTTTAATGTTCTTAATTACATTTCCAGAAAAAAAATCTCCTTATTCACATTTTTTACACCATTTAAAATTTACTCCTGTTGTCCCAAACGAGTTGCTACATTTGAATACTTATGTACTGATTATTCATACTGAAGAGATGACATCATAATTTTGTTTGAACATTTTTTTAGAGATTTCTCAGGGTGGTCAGTAATCAGTATCTACTTTTGACTCTCCTTAAATCAGCGCTAAATTAGTTTCAAAAAATCAAGCTTCACAACACTCTTAACCACGTCCCATTTTGCAAGTTCTCTACCCTTTATTCGGTTACCAATGAAAGAGTCCTTTCTAAATGGAACGTGGAATAAGAATGTGTAAACCATGGACTTTTAAAATTAAATTAGGGCTGACTTAAGAGGAAAAGAAAGGCCTAGCAAGTAAATTTTGCTTGATTCCATAGAGCTGTGAAATCTGATAAATGCTTAAAGTAGGGAAACCAGACTTCTCTTAATGTAATTGCACAGAAGGAATGTCAGGTATAAAGAATTCCCAAAATAGACTCAAACATATGTAAAAAAAAAATAGGTTAAAATATTTTCAGAGAAAGAAAATAGATTAAAAAAAAAAAGCCAACAGATAAATTAGAATGCCCACATTGCAATGAATCACATTTTTGTTATTAGGGATGCCCCTATAATCAAATTGGCCTCTTACCGATTAATCAGCCAATTCAATTAATTATGATTTTTTTTCAATACTACAAATTGATTCTTTCTCTTTCTTTCCTTTGTATTGCATGCTTGAAGATTATTAAATCATCGATTTCAGGCACGAAAGTATTCAAACATAGCAACTAATTTGTGACAGTATTTTTGACCTAAATGTGGGAATAATTTAGGTGGAATTGATCAAAATATTTGGAATATCTATCAAACGTGCTAACTCCAGTTGCATATTGATAACATAGATGGCACCACCATAATCATGTACTTTCACAATTCTATTTTAGTGGCGCCATCTCTGAATGAAATAACTCGAGAAATTTATCGCTTGCCACATTAAGACCAAATATGGGGTCGAGTCATTGGTTTCCAAATGAAAATGAGGGGAAAATTACATCTCCGTTACAGATGCGTTGAAGGGTTTAAAAAACATTCAGGAAAGCTCAAATATCATTTTCAGCTGGACGATGACGTGCTTTTACGATTTTTGGCCTCGACTCGTCCTCGGTTGGTAACTTCCGCCGTTTTCAGCGTTATCCCGAAAATATCTTCATGGTATCTGTTTTCCTCCTGTGTGATAAAAGTGCAACAATCATAAATTAGTATTGTAGAAAAATTGTTTCTTATATTGTTAGAGTGTTAAGAGTTGAAGATATTTAAGAGACATTTACTATTTTAAAATTTTTACTGTAAAAATTTTTATATTTAATACAGCTACTTCTTTTTCAAGCAAAATGTGATTAGTGTTCTTTTGTGTTTTAATGATCATATTAGATTTTTAAATAAAATGTTTAAAACTGAGTTTTTTCCTTCCTAATTTCAAAGCTAGTACATTTTTGATGTCAAAAAAAAAAAAAAATCTTTTTAAAGTGAAACCACTAATAATGGAACATGACTAAATAAATTTAACCCAGATTTTCACGAGTTTAAATTTAATTAACCGCAAACATGACAATATAACACACTGCTCAAGACGAACCCCGTAAGAAATACCTGTGTACATCAATGAATATGTGATTTAGCTAGAATGATTAGTTACTCGATAGATGGGCCTTTTACATTGAATATAAAAAGCAATTGGTTAAATGGCGCCATCTATTTCGCAACCAGATTACTTGAGTGGAAGATCGCGTATTTGGAGAACATACTGACCAGGAAAGTACTCGACTTAAGTAATAATGAAAAAAGTTAAAAATGGTACCATTCGAAAGAGGATACTGAGACATGTCTTTGACCCAAAGATCAAGTGCCCTCGTTTTCGAGATAAGGGGTCTTAAAGTCGGCCGAAAATGAGCCAAATTTGAAGACTTGGCAAGAAATTGAAGCTAGCTCCAGATTCTCCCTTCCGCTGCTTGCTTGGCATCGCATCGTTTCCATGTTTGGTCATTTGCAAAGAAAGTAAGATGTTTTACGTTAACCCTTTACTTGTATGAGCTAAAATAAAAAATGCTGGTCAAGACTATGATGTGGAAAGCAGAGAGCTTTATCTAGAGGAGCGAAAACTTTACAAAGAAGTTAAAGTTTTATCTTTTTACGATTGATAACAGTACATTTTAGTTATTTGAAGTTTTTTTACAGAACTAAGTTGTATATATTAATTATTATACGTTAAAATATATTGCACGTGTTTCTAAATGAATAATTCGGGATAATTAAATAAGTATGAAAAGCAATTAATATGAGCTCATGTACAAAAAATGAAAGAAATAATCTTTGGTTTAGAAATTAAATTGTCATGGATTATGATATCAGTTCTTATTGAAAAAAAAATCGATACAAGAAGTTTCACTATCTGCCAACTCTTAGCAAACACATTTATTTTTTTAAATTGAAATCGAGAAAAAATAAATAATTTTTAAAAGAAAACGAATTAGTAAATATCAATAGCTGTAAAATTATATCCTCGTCGGAAATTACATCAATGGTAGAAGGAAATAATTATTTCCATTCTTAAAATATACTAATAGAGTCGGCATTCATTGTAAAAATCCCTGCCGTTCAAACAAATTGGTCACTGTAGCGAAAAGTCTCGGTAACGTAAATATAAAACATATTGCATGTTAATTTCGTACTGTTTAAAAACACTAGAATAACTTTTACTAGTTCTGCTATATGTTCAACGGGTAGGAAAAGACTAACAAAATTGTAAATCAATACAAGTTTTAGCTTGAAGTTAATACAAGTTTTAGCTCTGTAAAAGTAGAAAATAGGTGAAAAAAAATCATGAAAGAAAGCCTGATGCAATGAAAAAAAAAAACGCTCAAGCGAAGAAAAAGCACAACTTAATAAAAATAATTAAATACACAGAAAAATTTAAAATAGGATAGTTAAGTTTTGAGCTGCGGAAACTGTGTACTTGTCAGTCTGTCTATTGGTCAGTTTTTCTGCCCCCCCCCCCCGCAATAACTTTTGAGTGCATAGTCCAATTCGATTTGTTTTTTTTTTATCGAAAGAGCTCAGTGAGGACAATACACTCCCATACTCGACTTTTTGATTTGAATAATATTTCATTCAATTTCGAATTTCCAATTTTTCCCCCTGTCCTCACTTATAAATTTTGAAGGAGCAAGTTCGATTCGAGCGAACATTTTTTTTTTCGAAATATCTCAGAGAAAACACCTCATTCCTGTTTGATTTTTTATTTGAACACATTACCATTAAATTTTGAGCATTTTTTTTTTTTTTTTTGAAATACCATTCTTACATACCCAGTGATGCAATTGACAAAAATGTTTAGGGGAACTCACTTTGAGTTATAGCGGACCCACCAAAAGAAAAGTGGTTTGAAAAAATTTGTATTTGCAATTTTTACAGTTAAAAACCCTAAATATACCCCCCCCCCATACTACAGAATTGTACGAACACTTAAAAAAAATAATTAAAAAAAAAAACAGGAGGTTCAGTTGTCACCTCCTGTTGACAAGGGCCCCTTAACAAGGGGGACTCCCCGAAAACAAGGGACCTGCTTTAATTGCAAATAGTACGATACCATTTAATTTTGATGTGTTGTTTAAAATTGTTTTTCCTCTTTAAAAAGCTCTCTGCTTTCCATGGCTTGATAGTAGCTTTCTGCTTTAACTCGCACAGGTAAAGTAAAAGATTATTGTAAAGCCGTCATTCAAAAGCTTTGCAGATGACCAAAAATGGGAATCAAGTTTTCCGTTGGATGCAAATAGTGTAATCGCACCGCAGCTTCCAGTTTCATTATAACTCGCTAAAATTGGCGATTTTTCAAAAAAAATTAGCTGACTTTAGGACCTTATATTTCGATAACGGGGGCGCGAGGGCAAAAACGCGTGCGTCCAGAAACATGTTTTACAATGCTCTTTCGATTGGTACTCATTAAAAAAAAATTCATTATTCCATGATCGCGTACTTTCCTGGTGAGTTGCACTCACTCACCCGACATTGCATCGCATGATTTCCTTTTAATTTAATCACAATGTGAAAAAAAAAAAATCTAAATTTGATTTAATTCAGTATGATTAAAAAGTATTTTACTTTTGGCAATGAATATTAACACTTTTAAATACTATTTGAATACCTGTAAGCGTTTTATCACATTGTCTACATCAGCCGGAGTTTTATTTCCTCTCTCTTGTATAATAGCTCGCAGTGTCTGGTTTACATCTTCCGCCATGCTGACGTCTCCGCAGACATAGAAATGCCCTCTTTCGTGAACCACCTCTCTATATACTGTGTCTGCTATTTCCCGAAGAATGTGCTGGACATATTTCTGCACAAAAAAGAAATTAAAACAATTAAATTGATTACTGAAAGCAAATCAAGGAATGCAATAAATGAGCAAAATTGGAAAAAATAGAAAAAAAAAGTATACTTGTTTCGACTATACCAAGAACCCACCTTCCAATGCAAATGATGTGATCGCACGGACAAAAATACATCCAAAATGAACAACAGACGATATGAAAATTTATTTTGTGCCATTATTTCGAGAGGTATTGATCTTCGACGTTGCTCCCCTAAGTTTTACCGTTATTCAATATTATTCTGAATCCATTATCATGAATCTATCTATGTCATTCGTCTCTCGAACACCAGCGAACTGACCATCGAACCAGGAATCGATAGATTCGCAATTGTGTAGTCTTCATTATGGCTAATTTACATAATTCTACGATTTTAATTAGCGAAGATATCTGTTGAATTGAAAATGTATTTTTCTCCCTTGGAACTTCTTTGAACTATACTCGAACTTCTTCAAACTGTACGCGTTTTTTTTTTTTATTATTTATTTTTTTTATTTTTTATAATTAGGTAGACCGGGGAGAATTCGATCTCGGGAATTGCCAGATGAGGAAAGGAATATTTCTAGAGGTGAATCGGGCTGAAAATAAATGTTTCTCTCATTGTTTAATGCACCAACACAAGTCAAATGGGGCGGTGCCCCTGAAGTGTGAATGGAATGGTTTTATAGGTGTGCCGTGGTGAAAACACGAAGTACCCCGCCGAAGGCGATGTACACTAATGCGCAGCAAGCGGGTTGCACGAGCCCACCCCATGGCAGATAAAATATCTTTTAGTAGTGAAAGGATGAAAGACAAAGGCGGTATACAAGGTCTTTCACATGAGCAAGTGATGATCAGTGTTGGTGGCAATCACTCCAGGGTAGATCTCGACAATTCGAACCTGAGTAGTAAATGCTACTCAATTTTGAGACAGAAAGAGTTTACAGAGTACCATTAAGGTGGAAGTCCGGTTTAGTTAGATACGTATGCCACAAGGACCCGTTTTTATAGAGTAGGCCACCACTCACAACAACGCATTGACTCCCCCCCCCCCAATCGCAATCCGACTTCTCTGACCACTGGGCAAGATGGACAGACAAACATAATAATTAAATATGTACTATGTTGCCGGGAAGCAATGATTGATTTCAAAAGTAAATATCATGATCAGTGAGCTAAGAATTTTATTCCTATTCAAAATCAGCCCCGAATGTGCTCAAGCAAATTTGAACAAGTAAGATTACATCAATAGGGAAGTTTTTGATTAAACATTTTTTTTGTGCATGATAGAACAACATACATGATCATCATCGATGACAAAAAAAGGCGGCATTTTTCTGTCTGTTTGCGTATTGTGCGCCTGGCAGCCACGAACGCTTCCATTTGAAAAAGGGGAGATAGGTTCAGGATGCGCACTTCTCGATGCCTTCAATTTTTGTTCGCTTGCTACTTCCTCGTTGCATTTCCTCCCTATTTCGAGACAGTTGGAAGAGACTTGGCGCGTGCGCAGATATGACGGAGGTTTCGCGAAAAAATGTTAGACAGTAAGTAGTTTTTTTTTAATATTTATTTCAGGTTCAAGCAACGGTGACGTCAAAAGGCTCGTTATTTTTCATCAGAGCATCAAGGCTGGAGCGAGAAACGGCTCATCGACCGAACGGAAACCGGTTTTCCGTACTGTCATAGTTTGTTCTCGCGGGCTGCCGGAAAAAGGTAGAAGACACCCGTGGCAGGTTATTGGATTATTGATCTTAGACGAATCCAATATAATAGACTTAAACTAATCGATAATGGAAGGAAAAAAAAAACTCTGCGTTGAAAAGATAGTTAAGCTGCAATACTATTTTTGTGGGTGAAAGGCTAAAATTAACGCTATTTGACGTCACTGGTTTCGTTTTCAAGACGCGCTTTCTTTGCGCATGGGTTTTTCAAAAATTCGTTAAAAATCAATCATTGTGTTTGAAAATTCGGCGATGGTGAATTTTTGTGTTTGTTAAGTGTCTTAAATATTCTTACTTTGACTACTAGATATTGTTAATAGGTTGAAACTTCCCTATAATTTTCTTTTTAGGGTTTATTGCTATTTTTATTTGTCAAAAAATGTTTAAAAAAGACTGCTTTATTTTATTATTATTTTTTATTTTGTTTTTGTTTTATACGGGGGCTAATCGTCTTAGCTTCCCGATCCTATTTATTTAAAAACCCAGAAAAAAAGGGCTTCTCGGGCAAAAGTCCAGTTTTTAGACCGCATCTTTCCTTTTCGTCAATGGCCGGCACAATGAGTTTCAAAATGAGGGATAAATCATGAAAGTTGATAAATTAAGGAAGAAGATTTGACGTGCTGATGAAAATAGAGAAACAATGAAATTATATTTTAGATCACATTTCGTTGCCAAATCTAATTATTACATAAATAAAAATTCCTTTGAAAACGATTTTTGTTAATAGTTTGCATTACAATATTAAACAAGAAGTTCTGTCAAGAACTAAACGAGCCTACTTTCCTGTACATCGACATCGGCATTCTAGCATCTGATCAATATTCTCTTGAATATCTGAAACTGAAAATTATGTCAAACATACCTTTATAGCACTTAAAGCTGATTTCTAAAAGCAAAATATACCCCTCTCATCAGATGAAATGGACACGTAAAAAGTAAATAAAAGAGTAAATAAAGTTTTGTCGCACCTTTTAAAGAATGTAACTGTTATAGTTCTTACGTAGAAAAATTTCACAATCGTTTTCAAAAGAAAAAATCTGGTATGGACCCCACACTACTTACTTTTACGTGTAAATTTCTTACTAATTGCCTTAAGTGTTAAAAAAAATGCTTGAAGTGAGCAAGGTAACAATTCAAATATTTACTCCCCTAATCTGCCACGAAACAATGCAAAAAATATTTTGCAATGGTTAATTTTCTAAATATTGCTGATTTTAATATCATTCAGTGAATTTTTCGCAAAATATCGCCAATAGCGCCAAGTTGAAGCCAAATTCAAAAAATAATTTTTTCGCCAAATTTGTCGCCAACTTGGCGATATGTCGCCAAGTTGGCGTCAAACACTTGGCGACCAAAATCTTGGCGACATATCGCCACGTGGTCGCGCCAATTCATATCACTTGAGTCTGCATTGAAATTAACACTGATTTACCTCAAAAAAGGGGTAAAACACCCCCTTGGGAACATTCAAATGCAACCGCAAGAGGAGGTGCACAACTAGACCATCCTCAAAGCCTACATACCAAGCTAGAACGACACATAGATTTTGCTTCGACAGATAGCTTCTACGACACATAGATTTTGAGTTATGCGACCCACATACATACATACGCACACACGTACACACAGACGTCACGAGAAAACTCGTCGTAATTAACTCGGGGGTGGTTGAAAAAATTTTTTCGGCTGCTTATATGTTGGTAGGTACATATGCACGTGCTGACAGGTTAAAAAAACTAAGGAATTTTCATTCGGGGATGAGCAAAATCAAAATTTAGACTCAAATTTGAGTGATTTTTTTTTTCGCGATCACAATACTTCCTTTACTACGTAAAAGGAAGTAAAAAAATTAATTAACAAAATAAAAGTACAAAGAACATCAAAACACATTTTATCAAAGAAAGAAAAAAAACCTCGTTCGTTAATAAAATGTCTCGAATTTTATTTTTAATCCGTTGCCAGTTGTTAAATATAAATAAAGAATAAAATGCTCTCGTGAATGAAAAATTTTTGTAAACAAAAAAAAATCGCCTGCCGAAAAAAAAAAAAATTAAAATAATAATAATAAATTAAACAAAAAAAAAAGAATAAAAACAAAAAATCGTCTGCCCAGTCAGTCTTTTTTTAGCCTACTTTCCCCTTAAAAATAAAAAAAAGACGAAAAAAGTATTAAAAGTAGCTTAATGCATCTAAAAAATATCGCCAAGTCCAAAAAATATCGCCAAGTTAAAAAATATCGCCAAGTCAAAAAAAAAATATCGCCAAGTGAAAAAAATAAAAAGGTAAAATGAATATCGAAAAATTAAAAATTTGAAAGTAGGGTATTGAGATGGGGAATTTGTGTGTCGGTCGGTCGGTCGGTCGGTCTGTCTGTCCCCCCCTAATAACTTTTGAATGAACAGTCCGATTTGGACAAACTTTTTTTTGTTGGAAAGATCTCGGCGAGTACAGCTCATTCCCATATTTGATTTTTTGATTTGAACAATTTTTGGTTCAAATTTGAGCCGTTCAAACAACCGGTCCCGCGATACTAACTTTTTAATGAACAGTCCGATTTGAACAAACTTTTTTTTGTTGGAAAGAACTTTTCAAGGAATCTTCATTCCCGTATTTACATTTCCGATTTGAACAATTTTTCGTTCAACATTGAACCGCTCAAGCAAGCTGTCACCCCTAATAACTTTTGAGTAAACAGTCCGAAAAAAAATGACTGACTGTGCAGACGATTTTTTGTTTATTTATTCATTTGTTTTATTGAATTTATTATTATTATTATTATTATTTTTGGCAGACGATTTTTTTTTGTAACAAAAATGTTTCATTCACGAGGGCATTCTATTCTTTATTTATATTTAACAACTGGCAACGGATTAAAAGTGAAATTCGAGACATTTTATCAACGGACGAGTTTTTTTTTTCTTTTTTTTTTCTTTCTTTGATAAACTGTGTTTTGATGTACTTTGTACTTTTAATTTTTTTTTTGAAAACAATTGAGGAATTTTTCTACGGAAGAACTGTAACAGTTACATTCTTTAAAAGGTGCGACAAAACTTTATTTATTCATTTATTTACTTTTTATGTGTCTATTTCATCTGATGAGAGGGGTATATTTTGCTTTTAGAAATCAGCTTCAAGTGCTAAAAAGGTATGTTTGACATAATTTTCAGTTTCAGATAATCAAGAGAATATTGATCAGATGCTACAATGCCGATTTCGATGTACGGGAAAGTAGGCTCGTTTAGTTCTTGACAGAACTTCTTGTTCTGAGCCTGCATTTCCGCCATGTTTGCGTAGTCGGAGTCTGAATCAGAGTCCTCACAGAAGATTTTTCAGAAAAGTACTTTACATACATTTTTTTATCAAAACCGTTTTCTTACAGAGTTAGTTTGAAGGAAATCCGCCTTTTAAGTTCAGAATCAACATTCAATTTAAATTTAACAGTAGACGCTCATGTTAAAATTTTTTCTGAACGGTTCATCATTGAACGAAAAATGGCTCAAATTGAAAAGTGAAATATGGGAATGAGTCTCTCCGAGATCTTTCGAACAAAAAAAGTTTATTCAATTCGGACGGTTCACTTAAAAGTTATTAGGTGGAGAAAGCTTGCTTGAACGGTTCAATGTTGAACGAAAAAAATGTTCAAATTGAAAATTTAAATGCGGTAATGAAGTATCCTTGCCGAGATCTTTCGAACAAAAAGCAGTTTGTTTAAATCGGACTGTTCACTGAAAAGTTATTAGGGGTGAGAGCTTGTTTGAACGGTTCAATGTTGAACGAAAAATTGTTAAAATCGAAAATTTAAAAACGGGAATAAAGTATTCTTAATAAGATCTTTCGAACAAAAAAAAGTTTATTCAATTCGGACGGTTCACTTAAAAGTTATTAGGTGGAGAAGGGTTGCTTGAATGGTTCAATGTTGAACCAAAAATGTTCAAATTTAAAATTTAAATACGGTAATAAAGTATCCTTGCCGAGATGCTTCGAACAAAAAAAAAATTGTTTAAATCGGACTGTTCACTCAAAAGTTATTAGGGGTGACAGTTTGTTTGAACGGTTCAATGTTGAACGAAAAATTGCTCAAATCAAAACTGCACAGATATATACTTTAATGAAGTATCCTTGAAAAGATCTTTCGAACAAAAAAGTTTGTTCAAATCGGACTGTTAACTAAAAAGTTAATATCGCGGGACAGGTTGTTTGAACGGCTCAAAGTTGAACCAAAAATTGTTCAAATCGAAAAATCAAATAAGGGAATGAGCTGTACTCGCCGAGATCTTTCCAACAAAAAAAATTTCGTTCAAAGCGGAATGTTCATTCAAAAGTTATTAGGGGGGGGGGGGGCGACCGACCGACCGACCGACACACAAATTCCCCATCTCAATACCCTACTTTCAAATTTTTAATTTTTCGATATTTATTTCATTTTTATTTTGTTGTTTCTTTTTGATTTTGTTTTGGGCTTGGCGATATTTTTTAGATGCATTAAGCCACTTTTATTACTTTTTTCGTCTCTTTTATTTTTCACGGGAAAGTAGGCTAAAAATAAAGCAAAATAAAATAAAGGTAATATTTACATGAATATATATTAGAGAAGTTATAGACAAATAATTTAAGTTTTAGTTACACGTTATTCCTGTTTATTAATTCGATAGACAATGTTAATTGATGAAATCTTTGAAAAATTAAAAGTCAAAGTCCACTTTTGAAATTGACGCGTGAATGAAAGTTAAGTAACATTCATTTTAATCTACTTTTTGACCTCATGAAAATCGTGCAAAAAAACATTTGAAAACAAATATGAAAGTGTACTTTGTGTGATTTAAAACACAATTAAATATGATACAAAGGAAAAAAGTGCATTTCCTAAGAGTCATTGATTCTCGGATAAAATAACTAAATATTTTAGAAATGAAGTTAAAAAAAATAAGGGATGCACAGAGCATTTATTTTTTAAATCGCAATTCAACAAATTATACAGTTCCCACGCAGTCTCTGATAAAACAGTAAAACACTTTGAAAACAAAATGACACAAAATGCTATTCAAAAAAAGAAAAAAAAAGGAGAAATAAAATAAAATAAATAAATGAAGATGCACAATAGTGTACCTTAAGCTCACCCCATCCCCTTCCTCTAAACGTGAATTCCAACAGCAGTTCATCCCAAAACATTTCGTCCATTCTTATTAGAAGAAAAGTTATTTCAAAACTATAACATTAAAAAAATATTCATTAAAAATACAAAAAAAAAAAAAAAGGGTAACAGAGGACCCGAACATGATTTGGAAGGATGGAAGGTGTCCCGTAAAAATCGTGTTCGCACAAAATCATTTGAACATTGCATAAACCAGCAAGTGCTATAATGCATTAAATGTGTTTGAAAAAAGAAAAATATATTTTTCTACTAACGCGATCCTCAAAGAAAAAAAAAGTCTTCTGTATTCATGTAACCTTTGGGATTTGGAATAATGCTATCACCTCGTAACTACGTTGCAAGGTGACATTCAATATCATCAATGACATTCATATCATCAATGACCAATGACAATATCTCAGTGACATTCGATATCATCACAAAATGTAAGTTAAGTTGAATATAGGATCCTCCGATGCTTCCCAACGACACCTTTTCATGCGTCACAAAATAAGCAAGATTTGTATTTATGTTATGTTTTGTCTGTCTCAGTCGTGGCCCATTAGCTCAGTTGGTTAGAGCGTCGTGCTAATAACGCGAAGGTCGTGGGTTCGATCCCCCCATGGGCCATTCGTTTTTTAGTACGTGGAGCGTTTGATAACCCCAAATACTAATCAGCATATTTAGTATTTGGTATTTTACCGGTGCTCCAAACTAATTTCTCGACACCAGCAGTTTTTTGAAATGAAATTTTGTTCGTTCTTTTCAAGAAAAAGAATTAACAACATATTTTTCTTTGTTGATGGGTTTCTTCTAAAGTGAGAAAAGAATATTTTCTACTTGAAAGGATGATTTCGTTCATAATTTACACGAAAATATAGTTTATCTTTGAAAGGGAGAGGGGCAAGGAGCACCTTACACGGGGGAAATATAGGGGGAATCGACTAAATCAAAACTTTATCTACATTTCTAAAGAGATTAGGAGGACAATCTGGCAAGGGACTAAATAAATGCGGGGTACGGGAAGGGGGGTCTTTTGATGCGAAGCTTTAAAAAAAAAAAAAAAAACTGCGGTTATTTTTGAACAATTTGAAAATGAAGGAATCAATCTGAAAGAAATATGACGCATAATAATAAATATCACTGCCGTTTGCCGTAAATCGTATTATTTTATTTTATGGTATTGGATCATTGTATGAGGAAGTTATTAATAAAGTAATGCAATGTGCTCATTATTTGGAACTCTAAAAATTTTTTAATTTTTGAAAAGGAAGATGTGTAATTATTTTTATAATTGATTTTGCAATTTGATAGTTTTTTCTTCAGAGCCCCTTTTTTTTTTAAACAGGTCAGGATAGTTTTTTCAGAGAATTTTTTTTCCATTTTAAATTAAGGTCAGAAAAATGCAATGTCAAATTTCTGTGGTTTTACTTTTAATAATGAAATTTGGGTTAAGCTGAGTAACTTAATGGGGTTGTTTAATCACAAGCAATATTTTCTCTCCTACATTTCGTAATTTATAGATTTTTTTGTCAAACGATTGAAAACAGTGTATTTTTCAATGACGGTATAATGATAATTTATTCGATTGGCTGGATATGCGTTTATGTAACATAATGGACTGTTTTTCAAGGCTTCTAAGGTAGAAAATGTTATTTTAGTACCTTCTCTCGATAGATGGCAGCACTAAAGTGTGATGAATTTGGTACGGCGCCGCACCAAGTATGTAAGTTGGTCTTGCGGCGCACATTGGTTTGAGGGCGGAAAAAATAGGCATTTCAAAGTTTGAACATGGAAATTTTTTTGCCGTAATTACTTAGCCCTTGAGTTGTAGTAACATATTCCATAAGATTTATTTGGAAAAAAAAATGCATATTACCGAAAATACGCCAAGAATGTTGGAAAATTACGTTTTTAATTAATTTTGGACTTGACCCTTGACCCTATACTGCAGTTTTAATTCATACGCTCTGTAATCCGAACTTGAATTTATAAAAATTCATTTCACATTGGTCTTTCACACCTGTAGGATGCATATTACACCAGAAATAATAATTAAAATTTATAGAAATTTAAAATATTCTGAAGTGAAAAAAAGAAGTAATTGCAAAAAAAAAAAAAAAAAAAATGAAATATCCCAGGTAGCACAAATAATCTTTAAACGTTTTATAAACGTTTTTAAGCGGTTGTTACAACGTTAATAACCATTTTACAACCTTTAAAAAACGAATTGTGCTACTTGGGATATTGAGGCATATACTTTTATCGGCGGCTTCCCGTGAGCTTAAAGCTATATCGGCAAATAGTTTCAACCTTCCTGTAACTAAGCAAAAACATTTTAGCTGCGACTGTGGGCGTGGCAGATGTTTTAATTTGAATCTCATTATTTCCAGCACCAATATAGTAAACTAAAAAAACCTAAAAAATAACGTGTTGTGGTATAACGGGGACAAATTGATTTTTGTCAAAGAAATTGGCCATCAAGTTTGACGTATTCAAAAAAAAAAAAAAAAAAATCTGCACCTCAAAGCCAGACTAACGTAAGTCACATTTTCACTACTTCTCAAGGAGAGCAATCTACTGTCTAATCTTTTATCGTTCAACCTTCCTCGCATCTGCGCATGCCCGAGGTCTCTTTGGATTTCCTCAAAATAGGGGAGAAATGCGACGTAACATTCAACAGGAAGTAAGAAGTGAAAGCACCGGCAAGTGCGTCTCCTTATCCTATCACCCCTTTTTCAAATGGAAGCGTTCATGACGGGAAGACCTGAGTTGCGCACCTCGGGGGGAGAAAAGGGCTTCCCCGGACCAAGACTGGTGAAGCAGAAAATTAGTCTCCCCCCGACCGAGCTCAAATCTGCGTGAATGATTTTGTAACCTCTTCCCTGTATGGCGAAGATTTCTTGACCCAATAGCTTGGACAGTGAAAAAGTCGCCAATATATCGCGGATTTACTCAACAAAAATACAATATTTTGAAACTTATTTAATTTTGCAGCTTTACAATAGAAATAAATATATATGTAGATATTTAAATATATATGTGTATATATTTTTTTATCTGCATATACAATATGTATATATTATATTTAAGTACATATGTATATATTTATTTATTTATAAATTTCTCATAAATATAAATACTTCGGCGAGATTATATAGGGAAGTACGAAGGTGTTACGTTTTTCGTATTTTTAAACCTGCAAAGAGATAACAGGCTTAAATCTAAAATTAAATCTATTTGCATACTTTTTGAATTGCAGGAAATACACAAAAATTTAATGATTTTTTTCTTTTGTGAGGGAGGAACGATTTTTGATCAGATAGAATGTTCAGATTTCCTAAAGTATAAAGTGATAATCTCTTTCTATAAATATCGTTTAACTAGAAATATTCAAAACGTAATAATACATCATACATCTGTTACAATAACTTTGCCTCGTCTATCTTAAGAATTATTTAAAAAAATAGATTCTAATGGTTCGCAGACAAAATAAAATCTAATAACAATAATCACGCTATAAGACAATTCTCTGAAGAAAAATGCATGTATTATATCTGGTATTGTCATTTCCATGCACAATGGCAATTATGTAACATAATTGAAGGGGCAAATGGATAAAGGTGATATGTGACATTTGAATTTCGCCGATTTACACAAATTCAATTAGTGTGTGTTCAATTGTGTTAGCTTACAAACTCAATTGAAGGGGCAAGTGAATAAAAGTGATATGTGACAATCTTTTAAATTTCTAGAAAAAGCTTTCAAAAAAAAAAATCCCTTATTACCTTTTTTCATGGTAAAAATTAAGTTTTTCTAAAATTGTTACCTATCACCTTTATCCACTTGCCCCTTCAATTTTATACTTGAATCTATCCCTATTTCTATAAGTAAGTTCTATAATTCATCATACATTACAAACATATATTACACATATGTAAAAGTTAGCTTCTATAAAAATCAAAAACATAAATCTACATATGTTTATTCTCGAAATGTTTTTTTTTTTTTTTTTTTGAAGCAACAGCTAGGATAACATGCTAATGCATATGTGCATATATAGTTACATATTTTTGTATCTACTGCATATACATGCATAAAAACGGAGCATTTTAAAATAAATGCATATTAGTGCGTTTTTCAAAAACAAACATTTTGTTCAGCACAAAGAAAATTTTAAGACCATTGAAAAAATTTCACTTAAATAAACACAGAGACTCTACAGAGACTACAATGAGAAAAGAAAAAATCATCAGAAATCACATTCAAAGACAAAAGGCCGTGCCTTGTTGAAGAAAATATTGAAATACAAATTGTGATTTTGTAGCAAAATCAATATATGTGCATTTAATTTTTTGCGCGAATTATTGTTTCAATACGAAATTCTAGCATTATTAACAAATGCTAGATAGATATTTTTTTATTAGATATTATAACAAATTTTCCCTGTGTAGGTGAAAATTATTAGTAGTTTTTTTTTTTCAACTTTTAGTGCAAATTTTAAATATTTTTAGTGCATATTTTTAAGTATATTTTCCTGTTTTTAGTGTACATAATCCGGGCTTTTAGCTATTACAATTACATTTTCATCCTGTAATTTATTTTTATTCAATTATTTATATTTTATTTTATTTATTTATTTATTTTTGTTATTTCATGACAGACTATTGTTGCTGATCAATTTTAGAGTTTTGTGAAAATAAAGGGGAAAGATTTACGTTATAAGCTGTTTTGTTAAAATTAGTGAAATATTTCGAACAAACTAGAATTGCACCGATTAATAGGCAGTAATCAGTAATCTGCCGATTTGCTGATTATTCGTAATCGGCAGGAAAAATGTTTTCTAAATAATTTTTGATCAATTTTTAAACCCTTAAGTATTCTTTGAAGAAGAAACAGAGATGAATATTGTTTACAGGGCAATTCCACGGTTAATATTTTTAAAGCAAAAGACTGTATTTTGTAACATGAAACGCAAAATATTCATTGAACAAGGGATATTTTCCACTTGTATTTTTGTATTTTTTAAGCTGAATTTGATGGTGTAGTAGAATTTCTGAAATACATTTTGAATGATTCTTAAAAATTTGTTAAAAGTATGGTGACTGATTGATATTGGAAAAAGTAGCAGGTTTGTCAGAGTCCATTATTTGAAGAAATTTTTAATAATGATCCAAAAATTATTTTTTTAATTCAACTATACCATTAAATTCAACTTAAAAAATACAATAATCCAAGGGGGAAAAATTCTTTTGTTCAATATGCTGTTTTAAAAATATCACAGTTCCGCGGAATTGTTCAACAATAAATTAATGTAATTTTCTGTAACATAAGTATAACAAATAGCATGAAATTGTACTCTCTTCAATATTATAAAAGCATGACACATTTTAGAGAATGTGTAATTTGAATATTATCAAGTCTTTGATAAAAGTTAATTATTTAATCTCCTGAGTAATTATTTACAAAATCATTTTTAAATAACTGAAAATAGAATATAATTGTTGAGCATAAAATATACAATGCAATACTGAAAACTTCAAAAATATTTATTAAAGGAAAGTTATATTTTAGGTATTCTGTATGACACGTATTTCAAAAAAGATAACACATCCAACTTGTTGTTTTCTAGTTATGACATTTTTTCTTGAACAAAATCTTGTTTTTGTTTAGTATTGTTATTTGTAGTTTGTTCATCATCGCTGCGAATGCTGTTTAGTATCAGTTTGAGCAAGTTTCAAGTTTTTTATTAATTCAAAAATGTTCGGGTGAGGTGCATTGACGGAAGCATTTATTCTTGAATGGAAACTTTCGTTATACGTTTTACTGAACGGAATTTATTCCTGTTATATGAAAATAACATTGTACCTTTGCTACTATACATAAGAGAATCATCCATCAATCAAATGAGTGAAATAAAACGAAACAGAAGAATTAGTCTTGAAAAAGACTAAAATGTACGAGTTATTGACCTCCAAATTTTCTGAGGTCAAAAAAGTCACCTATAATTTCACTTTTGATTTGTTACAGGTTGTTCTTATCTTTTAAAAGGTCTCACACAAAAATCTGCTTACAATATCGAGTAAGAATGCTTCTTTTGTATGTATGGAGCCTTATCAATTCTACTTAGAGGGAGGTATGAACCTCATACAATAGTAGTATTCAGAGATTAAGCTGGAATGTTTCTAGAATTGTAAATGCAGGTGCAAATTCCCTAAAAGCCTTTACTAAAAGCATTTCCAGGAAGAATGAGTATAGCAATTGGGGGAATTAGATGTACGACGTGGTTCGTACGTGGTATACAATTGTTTATATTTCTTTGGTTTAGAAGTTAACTTGATTATGCATTGCTGTATAACTCAGAACTAAATTAGTAACTACATGTTCCTTCAATATTGTGAAGATCACGGATAACAATGTGAATATGTGTTATAAACAAGCATACGTACTTCTACGTATACCGCACCCTGAAAACAGAAATGACACAATAAAATATAGCTTAGTAAAAAATCAAGGTTTTGCGTAATATTATTTTTAACCGATTTATTCTCAAACTCTACAATTCTCTCAAAACATTGATCATGTTATATTTATTGGTTGATTTTCTTCTAAACAGAAAGGTTTTAATTATGTGCCAAGTGCCACTATTGAATATATGATTTAAACATCATCACACACCGTGCGAATTATGTGGCCAAAAATAATATTAAATTTAGATTTTAAGTCAATAATTTATACATTTTTTCAAATGCGTCTCGACTTATTTTATTTGATCGCTATATAACTTGTTAATGGTCAAAGAAAATGCATAAGTCATGTTTTGTGAAAATTGATTTTTTTTTTTACTACTGTACACCTTATTAATAGCAGTAAAATTAATATAGGTTCATTTCCCGCATAAAAAAAATGATGAAGAATTAAGCATCCAAATAAATCGGAGTATCAAAATTTTATTAAAACTAATAGGCGATCCTAAAATTATGCGAACATACAGGTTTCGTCAAAATTAGGGAAATCGTTAGCAGGTCAGGATGAACTCTATTATTGGTTTGTGATTAGGGCGATTCTCTGTAAACTCGTCATTTTTCACACGAAATCTGTCCGGGCACGGTTTTTTTGAAATGTTCGTATAATTATAATTCTATTGCTCAGAAAATGAGTCAATTACTTTGGTTTGAAAGAGGGCCAATTGAAGTTTGTGTTTCTCCGATAAATCATGACAGGGGGTAAGTCCCCCGCCTAGTATAACTAGGCAGGGGACTGTGCCAGGTGACTGTGTTTTTGCTCTTCGTTGCGTAATATCTGCAAAACTATTGGAACATAATTAGTTACGAGACTACCTATGAATTTAGGCACAAATCGTGGACATAATAACTAATATGTTTTATAATTAAATTAATTGACATTAATAAAATCGATTCCCAGAGGACTGTTTTCGCAACGACCCTGATGCATACTTTCATCACAAATGTGGCTCTCAAACTAAGCAAAGTAGCGTTTTAACGCCGTTCTCGGCGATTGCGGCAAATTCACACTGATTACTTTAAACTTCATGCCAAAAAGAATTTGCAAAAGTTATAGATTTTTCGTATTACAGCTTTGAATTTGTTGCAGGGGACTGTTTGAAAAACTCCGGACAGAATTTACATGACAATTTTAAGTTTTAGAAACACGTAATTATACCTTATTTCATAAGAAAAATATAGCTTCATTATTCTATTTTTAGATATTAATTACCAAATTTTTGTAGTGTTAATAGGTTTTTTGAAATACTATCTTTAACAGTTAGACTATGGGATTGGGACAGCCAGGGGACTCTGTTTTTGGCGCTTAGATAATTTCTAGAAAAAAAATTAAATTGTTATCACTCCAAATACAATTGGGCAACAAAGTATTAATGCTTTACTTGTATTAAGAGCGATAATTACTTTATTACACTTTATTATTTTTAAAATACTCAGTCCGGACAGCCAATTACCAGTTTACAGAGAATCGCCCATTACTTAACAGCGGAGCTATAAGAAAGTTTTTTAAAGTCACGATATCGTATTTTTGAAATGACTAGAACCAGGGACAGATACAGAAATAGTTTTTGGTTCAAAACACAAAAGTTTTATTTTTTACAGTTGAAAAAAAAAAGTCCTCATGTGGCTCCATTAAAATGTTTTTAAAAAAATCCTTAAAGCCTAATGCTCAGAAACATTACATACTAACTCACTTCGAATGTGGTCGTAAATCGTTTCAAGATAATTAGCTACCTAACTTTATAGTCTTACCAAAATAGTACGATAATTCACATATATACATTCACGATATTAAGTACCCTTGAATTCCAAATTAGTCAGCTTTATATATTATCATTTCACACTAACAGCTGACTGCACTGCAATATTACTCCTGTCGCAAAACAAATTGATTTTATTCAAATATGTTTTGTCTATGCTAAATAGTTTAACCTCCTACTCGTGTTGTGAAGACATAAATAAAAAATATTTAATGGTGCAGATGAACTAATTTTGCTTCTTTAGGAGAGCCCCCTTCCCCAACCCCCATAAAATCCGCTGATGTCCGGATCTGTGACAAAGCTTCAATTCCGTGATATTTGTACACTCCTAAACTTTTCCAAAAAGGTCAAATTGCATAAAAGAAATCAGGTGAACAGAAGAAATTTAATTAAAAAATTCAATTAATTGTCTTTTACTTTTTTTCAAACGCGTTAAAAATAAATTCAATTTACGTTTCATTTATCTTCGCCAACGAGACTTTCACTGATAAAGATGCAGGAGTGGCAACCCCTGCGAACTTGAGATAATTCTTGGTTCGGGGGGAAGTAAGGGCGCAAATCATGATCAGCGATAACTTCTCTTGCTGGACAACCCCTTCTTAGGGTTGCCCGGTGCGCAACTCGAGTGTGCCCTTCATGACTGCCAGGCGCGCCTTTCGCGGTTGGACAGTACTCTCAAGGGATTTTTTCCGCTTTTTCCCCGTTTCGAACCACTGTGCGGCGCTAATCGATACGCATGCAAAAAAAAGTGCGTTATATTTAAAAAAAAAAAAAAAATCATGAAAGCGGAAAAACTCCCTAGCCTCCTGTTTGCCATCTAGTTTGCACAGGGGCGCCCAGATAGGAGGCCACGACAGGTCACCGTGACTTCCAAAGTTTTCATTAATTCGGCACACTTTGTTGACGGCTCGATAAATTTGGAGACTATATTGCAACTTCGGATTCCTTTTTCTAATTTTTTGATTGTGTTTTCATGATGTCGATTTTTCCTTCTCATTACACGATGTGTGCATGTTTGCATTTATTATTCGGTGAATTGAGAACTTCCTCCTTCCCAAAATTTTTAGTTCGGAGCACCCCTATTTTTTATCTCCATCATTAGAAATGGAGCATTGGAGGATCGTAAAAATGAAATAAAGTAGATAAAAGTAATTTACTAACACGGAACCGTCTCTTTTATTCCTTAACTATATTCATATACAGTGAACTATCACTTATGCGCCGGCCCAAGGGACCAACAGAAAAAGGAGCATAAGGGAGAGAGACGTATAAGTGAACAAGCCTATTTAAAAGTCTAAAATGCAACATAGGTTCTAATGAGAGCATGAATAAGAATGTTTCTATAGAAAAAAGACATATTACTACGGTTTGGCAACTATTGAAACCAAGGCCGTATCCAGAAAAAAATTTCGGGAGGGGCCCAGTTTCGTGAATTGCCCAAACACACATACATTTTTGTGTGTGTTATGAGTATAATTTCTAGCTGGCACAATCCCCCCCCCCACGATGTTTGATGTGTGATGTGTGTGTGTGTGTGTTTTTTTTTTTTTTTTCATTTCTTTATTCTTATTATTTTCTTGAACTGACCTTTTTTGGGGGTAGGGGTATCAAGAGCGATATGCAATGAGAATTTTTAAGTGGGGAAGAATATCCGTAATTTTAGGGGGTCCGGTTGTTTCTCCCTCGGGTAAACTTTTGAAAAAAAGTTTTAAAATTCTGCATTTTGAGGCCTCGTATGGGGCAATTGGGACTTCAAAAACATGTTGGAAAAGTAGGCAAACAACAATCTCATAAATTTTCTGCATTCCTTTGCAAATTAAAATTAATCAAAGCATAAAAAAATGTTTTTTAACATTAAGCGACAGAGAGGAAGGACAAGGGAGGAGAAAAGATTAACACATTATCACTTGCTTACATCGGTTTTCACTATAGTTGTTACATTGTAGTTTTTGATCAGTTCTCCAACTCACCGACAGATACAGCAGTTAGTAACATAAAATTATTTAAAAGAACTAGTATAGAGATTTAAAAAATAATTGACGAGAGAGTAACATTCTGGCCCTTTAGTAAATTCATAGTTTAATTACCGTAAAGTCGGGTTACTTAGACCCTAGGGGGTTACTTGGTGTGCACTGTGTCTCGCCTAAAACTGATAACGCGAGCTACTTTGACGAGTGGGTCACGCCCTATGGAGAGAGATAACGTCAATCAAAGGAGGGGGACGATTTCCGGATTTCAAGAAGGGTTTTGCAGGGATTTTTTTGTCCCTACTAACCCCCTTTCCACTAGAAACGTTTTGGTGCTTGTTAAGTTATAAGTCGGCCATTTTTTTTACTCCTGCTTTCTGTAAGGTCGATAACATCTCAAAATGAGTATCCGATACATCGAATAGACCCGGGGGTCTATTTTGGTCTATTGCGATTCGAAGCGATTACAAAGGTGTTTCACTTGGATTCGGAGCTAAAAACCATTCACTTGACGTGAACGGTGTTAGCCGATCGTTAATAGAGTCCCATATGAAAAGCATAAAATAACATCATTTGTTTAATTTGCACAACCTTATAAAAAGTACAAAACTGCAAAAAAAAAATAGACAGGAGCTTTGAGAAAACTAGAAAAGCTTTTTTCAATGTAAAGAGACATATAAAGACAACCGACAAAAGGAGGATATAAAAATAATCCCGAAATTAGAAATTTGCACATAACCTTGCTCTTAAATTTAAAAATATAATAATCGAAAGAACCTTAATTTTTTAATTTATAATTTTTGATTTATTTTCTCTTAATTTCGTCCACTTCTTGTAGTAGTCAAACAAGTAAAAGTCTGAAAATGAGAATATTATACAAGATTATTAATAAAATATTTACGGTTTTTTTAATCAATGTCACGAAAAAAGTTTTTTGTTGTTTGTTTGTTTTCTACTGTTTGTATAAGAAAAGAAGACATTTCTAATGTTTTTTATTGTAACTAAGTAATATGAAGCATTAATTGGAATGTTAAATCATGTTCTGCAGTTATGTTTATGTTTATAATAATTCATCTGATATCAAATATTAAATCACAGAATAGTTTAACAAGAAATTAGCTGCGTTTACATTATATCTTAATAATTGTAATAAATATCTAAATATTCTTGTTAAAGTTTTGAATTTGTTAGAGTCATGTACGTGCATCGTGCATTCTTTCCCCTGAACGCCAATGAACTGAAAGTCTTTTTGAATCCTTTACATTATGATGGATATATGTTGTTACTTCAAAAACCTTCATTAAGACATAGCTGTTCCCGCGGTGTCACCCGCGTTAATAAGACAACAATCAATTAAAAAAACTATTTTAATTACATCAAGCTATAATACGTATTTTATACATGTTATATTTATTATATGTATTTTATATACATATAAAGGCTTTCTCCCTCCCTCCCATAAATACTCGCTGCACTAGTGGTTGTAACTACGAACAAATTCTTATCTTTCAGTTAATTTTCAACAGGGAAGTCATGCCAGATCTATCCTATAAAGGCAATGTTAATTTATAGAAAAGTAAACTGTAATTAGT
The DNA here is from genome assembly GCA_038373865.1 of Uloborus plumipes. Lineage (NCBI taxonomy): Eukaryota > Metazoa > Arthropoda > Arachnida > Araneae > Uloboridae > Uloborus > Uloborus plumipes. The sequence continues at coordinate 177,017 of JAXGGA010000917.1, forward strand.
ATTTACAATCATCATCTCACAGTGACAGTAAATATGTTGAGACCTACCATTTTTAATTTTTCCTGGGTGGGCGAGGGGTCACAGGGTCATATTCAATGCAAATTATGCTGAAAAACAACCACCATTTATTTGTAAACGTATTCATTTCTTTAAATCAAAGGATGAGGGGAAATTTTCTCCTCCTGACCTCACAATATGACTGGCCTAGCTATCTTACTACTGTTCTGAGGCTTATATGTCTGATTGTGATGATGGATTGTGATGATGGTCTGATCTGAGATGAGATGGAATCATATTTTCTGTACCTCAGAACCAGACTAACGTAAGTCCATTTTCGTCATTTTTCGGTAGACGGGAAAAACGATTGTCGAATACATCGTTTTTCCCCTCTACTGAAAAATGACGAAAATGGACTTACGTTAGTCTGGTTCTGAGGTACAGTTTTAACTCCTATTAAACTATAGGTAATCAATGATGAAAAGTTCATTAGAAAGAAAACGCATTAAATTAAATTAAATTTCTTCACAAGAATTAGAGAATACACATTTGTTTTTCCGAAACTGAATAGCATAAGCAGGTTTTGAAACAATTTCTCCTAATCTATTTCAAGTTTTTTTCCTTTTTTGAACAATTATCTCCATATATTATTTCTCTAAGCCGAATCCTATACCCGGTCGAAACTCGCTCATTTCTTTATCGAATTGCAAGAAAATTTATGATTTTGAAGCTTATCCCACGGGCTATTGACGAAAATTAGACCCACCCTCTAAAAAGTGTCGGTTCGTTTTTTATTCGAACTTCAATTTTTGGGCACAAAATTGACTCTATCTAGCGAAATAATTGTCGTATCGTCTCCATTTTGATTTCATTCGAAAGATTAAAAAAAATGCGTTCTTTAGAACGTTTCTCCGCTAGCGCCGCGTAACGAGAATCTCGAAAATCCACGTTTAAGCGACTTATAAGCGATTGAAGTTTGAAAAAGTTAAATTTTTTGCTCAACTGTCAAAATCGTTACATTGTTGTTCAAATCAATTTTAAATGCGACATTTCAAGCCAAGGCTTATCTCGGTAAACCTTAATTGTAACTTTTATTGTTTCAAAATATTATGATAGTTTTGCGATCACGTTAGTATTTAGTTTAGTAGTAGCCTTGGGTATTTGATTTTAATATAGGGTATCACTTTTGTAGTAGTTGTAAAAGTGAACGTGTCTTTGATCTCTTTGAAAAGTTGTCAGAACGACGGCAGTAGATGGCGATGTTGTGCAAATGAAGCCAATAAAAATTGTCGTATTGAATTTTAAGTTTAGAGTTTTTTTTTTTTTTTTGCGGAATTCCGCACGGGTCACCTAGTTTTAAAATATTTTAATTATTCATCAAAAACCAATGAAATTTCAAATTATTTTTCTGATTTTACTCTCAATTGTAATTTGTTAAAATTATACTGTTTTTTAGTAAATTTTTTGCTATCCAGCAATTTTTTCTAGTTTTGTCAGTTTTTTTTTTTTTTTTTCATTTTTGCCGGTTTTTAAAAGTTTCCCCAATGTCCCAGCAAAAATACCATTTTTCCGGCAAAATGCCCAACCCTATTCAAAATTGAAAGAAGATGGCCATTTTTAGACAAAAAATTTGAATTTTGAGCTCTTTGGATTTTTTTTTTTAATTTCAAAACCCCGCCTATGTGAATTCTAATGCATCGAGGAACCTCTGTGCCAAGTTTGATAAAAATCCGACGAAAACTGTGGATTTGTATATGGAACAAACCAAACAAACAAACACACATACATCCATTTATATATATATATAGACTGAAACTAAAATCGTAAAAATGACTACAGCATTTTTCAGATTGCATATCAAGTCTAAAATCAAATGCTTAACCAGAAATCGAATTATAAGTATATCCAGGGCCGCCGTTTGGTGGGATACTGGACCTCTAGTACCGGGGCCCGGAGTTTTGGGGAGCTCGTAAGGTTATGAACATGTTTTTCCAGTTTTAGTGTCAATAATTTCATCAAAAAAAAAAAAAAAAAAAGAAAGCTGTTAAAAAAAAAATCCCGCTTTCCATTGTCGATTCTCAATGTGAAACAATTGCTAGTACAAATACTAATGAATGAAACACGATTTGCGCAAAGAAAATTGCACCTCTTTTTAAAATTATCTGGCGATACAAATAACGTGAAAATAAAATCAGGTGCACACTTTCGTAATTAAAAAAAAGTTTTTCCGTAATTTTTTTTTGTCTCTTTTTTTTTACAATTGCAAATGTGCTGAAACGACGGCATAAAAATATGCAATTTGGGGGAGGGGGTGCATGGGGGGGGGCCGCATTAAAACTAGTACCGGGCCCCATCGCTGGTAACGGCGGCCCTGAGTATATCAATGTATCGAAACTATTTTTGGGCTGATACATAGGATACGTTTTCTTTATAAAGTAAGAAGAGTACACAGAAATAAAGTTTTGGTTCTAAGCAGGGTTGCCAGATTTAAGAGCTGTGAATACGGGACAGGCTCTTCGGGAAGGCGGGGGGGGGGGGGGGTTGAGAGTTGAAGTCCAAATTTTGAATTTTTACGACCTTGACTTCAATATTAAACGTTTCTCACAAATATAAATGAAGAAAAAAAAT